>CAUYQG010241654.1:0-19898 GCA_963574415.1 Tarsius wallacei | reverse complement strand
CCCGGCTAATTTTTTTGATTTATTGTAGAGATGAGGTTTCGCCTGCCCAGGCGGGTCTCGAACCCGCGGGCTCAGGCAATCCACTCACCTCAGCCTCCCAAGGCGCGGGATTACAGGCTGAGCCACCGAGCCCGGCTATTTGAGGGTTTTTGCTATTGAGTTCCTTATATATTCTATGTATTAACTCTGTCAGATGAGTAGTTTTCAAATATTTTCTACCATTCCATAGGTTGTATCTTCACTCTGTTGATTATTTTATTTGCTGTACGGAAGCTTTTGAATTTTATATAATCCAATTTGTCTATGTTTGCTTTGGTTGCCTGTGCTTTTGAGATCATAAAAAAAACCTTTCCAGTCTAATATCATAAAGCATTTCCCCTATGTGTTATTCTATTAGTTTCATATCTTTGGGTATTACATTTAAGCCTTTAATCCATTTCAGTTGATTTTCATATACAGTGAAATATAGAGGTACAGTTTCATTCTTCGGCACAGGTCCGGTTTTCTCAGCACTATTTACATTTATTGTACAGATTGTTCTTTCCTTTATGTATATCCTTGATACTTCTGTTGAAAATCAGTTAGCTTTAGATGTATGGACTTATTTCTGGGCTTGGATAATTGCCCCCTCCAAACCTTGTACTGAAACTTGATCCCCAGTGTTGGAGGTGGGACCTGAAGGGAGATGTTTGGTTCATGAAGGCGAATCTCTCATTAACAGATTAATACCTGCCACTAAGAGTAAGTCGGTTCGTACTCTGTTAATTTCTAGAAGAGCTGTTTGTGAAAAAGAGCCTGGCACCTACACCTACTCTCTCTTGCTTCCTCTCTCACCACATGTTCTCTGCACATGCTAGCTCTCTCCTGCATTCCAACAGGAGTGGAAGCAGCCTGAAGTCCTGACCAGGTACAGATGCCCAATCTTGAACTTTCCTCATCAGAATTGTGAGCCAAGTAAACCTTTTTTCTTTATAAATTGCCCAGCCACAGCCTTCATAGCAATACAGAACCAACTAAGACAGGATACATGTTGAGAGTTTTCTTTTATTATAAAGAAATGTTGAATTTTGTAAAAAAAAATTTTTTGCAACTATTGAAATGATCATACAGCTTTTGTCCCTCTTTCTGTTAATGTGATGTATCACATTTATTGATTTGCACATGTTAGACCATCCTTGCATCCCTGATAAACTTACTCCTGCCATTTTGTTCATTGTTTTCTGGTTGTTCTGCAGAACCTTTGCTCCTTTCTTCCTCTCTTGTTGTTCACCTTTGTGGTTTGGTGGTTTTCAATGGTGCTAAGCTTTGCTTCTTTTCTCTTTTCCATTTGCATATCTCTGCAACTTCTTTCTTTGTGGTTACCATGGGGCTAACAAATAGAATCTTCTAATTATAATAGATAATTTTAAGCTGATAACAACTTCACTTTAGTTGCACAAAAATAATTTAGGCTTTTGCCCACCCCATACAATTTATATTTTTGTTGCCTTACTTTACACCTCTATATTATATGTGTTCCTTAACAAGCAATTGTGGATGTAGTTATTTTTAGCATTTTAACTTTTCACCTTCATACTACAGGTCTGAAAGCATTTTTTTTTTTTTTTTGAGTTGGAGTCCCACTCTGTCGCCCAGACTGGAGTGCAGTGGCATGCTCCTGGCCACTACAGCCCCAACCTGGGCTTGGGTGATCCCTCCACCTCAGTCTTCCAAGTAGCTGGAACTACAGGCACACACCACCACACCTGGCTAATCTTTTGGTTTATTGTAGAGATGAGGTCTCGCCAAGTTGCCCAGGCTGGTCTCGATTCCCTGGGCTCAGGCAATTTCTTGCCTCCATCTCCCAAAGTGTTGGGATTGTAGGTGTGAGCCACCATGCATGACTCTGAAAGATTTAAATAGCACCATTACAGTATTGACGTATTCCGAGTTTGACTATACTTTTACCTTTACTAGCGAGTTTTATACTTTCATGTGTTTTCATTATAGCAATTATTATCCTTTTGCTTCCAGTTATTGCACTTCCTTAAGCATTCTTATAAGTCTGGTCTAGTGATGATGAACTCCTTCAGCTTTTGCTTGGCTACTTTTGCTTGGTATACTATTATTGGCTGGAAATTTTTTTCTTTCAGCACTTTGAGTATATTATCCCATTCTCTCAATGCCTTCAAGGTTTCTGCTGAGGAATCTGCTAATCTAATAAGGATCCCCTTGAATGTGACTTGATACTTTTCTCTTGCCACTTTCAAAATTCTCTTTGTCTTTTGACATTTTGATTATAAAGTGCCTCAGAGAAAACTTTTTTGGATTGAATCTATGTGGGAACCTTTAAGCTTTCTAGATTTGGATGTCTATCTCTCTCTCAATGGCTGGGAAGGTTTGGGCTATTGTTTTTTAAATATGTTTTCTGTGTATCTCTCCATATCTCCTCCCTCTAGTAATCCAATAATGTACATATATGTTCACTTAATGGTGTCCAATAGGTCCTATAGGCTTTCTTCATTTATTTTAATTCATATTTCTTTATTTTTCCCCTCTGGGTGAGTTATTTCTTTTTAAAAATTTATTATTCTTTTTTAAAATTTGTTTTTATCTTAAAGATGTGGTGTATAATTCAGGATTAGGTAAACAAGTGGTTACTGATAAAGCTTGGGCCTCCCTTTGCTGTTTGGGTTATTTCAAAAGACCTGTCTTTAGGTTCAGAAATTCTTTCTTCTGCTTGATGTAGCCTGTTGTTAAAGCTCTCAATTGTATTTTTATTCCATTATTTAAATTCTTCAGGTCCAAGGTTTCTGTGTGGTTCTATTTAACTATATCTATCTCCCATTCATATTCATATTGGATATGGATTTCCCATTCATATTGTTTTCATTGAATTGTTTATCTATATTATTTTTGTATCTCATTGAGGATTCTTACAATCATTACTTTGAATTTCTTTTCAGGTATTTTGTAAATTTCCTTTTCTTTAGGATCTGTTACTGGATAATTATTTTGTTGTTTTGGAGGTGACATGCTTCCTTGTTTTATCATGTTTCTTGTCTACCTACTTTGATATATACACATCTGGTGAATTAGTACCACTTCCAATTTCATGGAGTAGCTTTCATAGGGAAATATTTTTCCTGCAGATGGGTCCTACTGTGTCAGTGTGCATTGACTTTAGTTCTAGGTGAACACAGTCTGTGTGCAGTTTCTTCAACTGTAATCCATGTCATTGACATCTGCATGCATCTCAGTCGCCTGAACTGTAGGAATTTGGAGCAGCAGTGGCACAGCTTTGCTGGGGGAAGAGCCACCAGGCTGGTTCTCAGATTGGCAGTAAATGCACAAGGTGGATCAGCCACCATGGGCTTGGCTTCCCCAATGGGCAGGACCACCTGTTCCTTGGGAGAGGCAGGGTGCCATATGGACTCAGGCACAAGAATCATGGCCACTCCACTGGGTCTAGGGTCTGAGTAGCCAGGGTTGTGTTGCAGCCACCTATACGAGCATGGTAGAATGATGACAGAGCCTCAAGGATGAAGAGATGCAGTGGTTACTGGCCCCTAGGGTGCAGCACACTCTAGGAAGGACTTCAGTGTGTAACAGCAGCTTGGGTCATGGGGGTGGGTGGTACACGTCACAAGCTCCTACTCTGAAGCCATGCAGCCATGGAAACCCAAAGGCAGCTCCTCAAACTGGGCTCAGGGCTTGTGAAAACTACAGTATTCTCCTGTTGCAAGGACTACAGATGTCTGCAGTGCTAATAGCAGTTGCTAGGGGCTTCCTGCTTACCTTTTCCCCACAAGGAGAAGTCCCCCATGGCTCTGAGCAAATCCTGGCAGGGGATATGGTGTGGTAGAGGCAGAGTGCTTCACCACCCTCTCTATGCTGCCATCTGAGTTTCTGTGCTCCACAGGGATGCAGCCACTCCCTTGCTGCACTCCAGTGCTCTCCTTCAGACACTCTAGTAAAATTGTAATTGTTTAATTGTTATTTTAGTCCTTGTTATGTGAGGGATAGAGTGTCAGTCACCTCTACTTAGTCATCTTCTGACATCCAGGAAATATTTTGAGTGGAAAATAGAATAGGTTCTTTCTTACGTTTATTCTGCATTTTCATATTTTCAAAGACAAATATTTGAATCTTGCTTTTTAGTGCTGACTCATATAGAATAAGAGTGGGGTTTTACAAATCCTTCCTTCTGTGTGATTTTTCTGGTGAGCCACCTATTATATTCCTTGACACATTTTGCAGTGAGTGTGATATGTGGTGTTAAGTGGTAGAAACAGTATTAGACCAGTGTAAGTCTACACTTCCTATGTGACCTTCAAAAAATAATTGTAGCTCCCTCAGCTTCAGTCTTCTCATCGGCAAAATAGAAAAAACCACACCTCATCTTCTCAGAGACAAGGGTGAAGACTGGGTGACATATTGAACATAAAAACATTTTCTTTCTTTTTCTTTTTTTTAAGGTATGGGGTACAACTCAAGGTTAGGTATACAAATGGTCATTGTACAGGTAAAGTTTGGGTCTCACTTTGGTCCCCACCTCACCTAGTTTGAGATCAGGTACCCTTATTGATGAAGGTTTCCCCCGGCTGTTTCCAACTACTATCAATTTCTTTCTTATAGTACTATGACAATTGTTCATAAAGCATTTTCAACTTTGAAGGAGCCTGAAGATATTAGGTATTGTTTCTGTGAATTCAGAAATTATTAAATAATTACCAAATTAGATCATGAATGTGATATGGCCTAAAAAGGCAGTGCAAATAGAAGGTATTATATATACAAAACCTGTTGTCAATTAAAGAAATATTCCAATCTTCCACAAAGGGTATCAAGAGACCATTAGTTTTACAGTACACATTATAAATTATGATTTAAAACATGAACATACTGTATTGGATAATATATTTTTATTTTAGTACTTACATGATTACTACATGTCTTGTATCGAATGTTCTGCCCTTCACAATTCCTAAATGAATAAAGAAAAAGGAAAATAATGATTTCATAGAAGATGCAAGCATTTTTTTTTTTAAAGCAAACACAAGGCACTGGTTTCCTGTAAAATTTTTACTAGTGCACATTACTTCAAAGATTCAAAGCTTAAATTCTAAGAAACGAATCTTCAAGAGTCAGGGGCCAAAACATCTTGTGGAAATGTCACATTAAATAAAGAGTGAATTTTTAGTTGCTTAATATAATAATATTACATGCAATCCTTACCCTAGGATCCATATAATCACTGAAATTAATGTATAATGGGTATGTATAATGTATTCATATGTGTACTTTCTTTTCTTGTAGAGAAGAAAAGAAAGCTTCAGGCAGAGAAACTTGTATAGCATGTCCCCACTGGGAAATCTCTCTTCTCTGCTTACTCTAGCAACCCAAGTTAGCTGGACACTCACCATCCTTCTCTAGTTAGTACAATTGTCTCTGTTAGAAATTTACTTAAGTTAATACTTTTATTTTATTTAACCATTGACCTTACTAAATGTATGCTACAAAATGGTGTTGGGGTAACTGTCTCAGGATGTCAATACTGGTAGGTTTGAGAATTCTTGAGGGATAACCAACACATAACCTGTCCTCCCCTCCAGCCACTTGCTCTGGGATCCTGCATTTTCCAGGTAGACCTTTCCTTTGGGAGGTTAGACTTCCATCTAGTAGATACCTTCCTCAGTCAAATGCTTGCTGTTCTATATTTTACATAAAGTCCTTAAAGATATTGGATCTATTCATGGCACTTTTCCCAGTTTTCAACATAGTTACATATTTTTTTTCCCTTTAGGCTTTCCTTGTCAACTCAATGGCAAATTTGATGTAACAAAAGCTAAATAAGGCTTAAATAATCATCTTGAATTACAAGTCAATAGACACTATTTCAATTATTTTAAAAATTATTTAGTCCTAAGGGAATAAAAACATTTAAAAAGTGGATATGAGGTCATTTTTTTGCTGGTATGATTGAAATATGAACTTAGATGAAATGATTTATAGAGTCAGCAATTGAAAACTCACTGGCCGGGTGTGATGGCTCACGCCTGTAATCCCAGCACTTTGGGAGGCAGAGGCGAGAGGATTTCCTGAGCCCCAGAGCTCGAGACCAGCCTGGGCAACATGGTGAAACCTCATCTCTACAATAAATCAAAAAATTAGCTGGGTGTGATGGTGCATGCCTTTGGTTCCAACTACTTGGAAGACTGAGGCAGAAGGATCACCTGTGCCCAGCAGGTCGAGGCTGCGGTGGCCGTCATAAGCATGCCACTGCATTCCAGCCTGGGTGACAGAATAAGACTGTGACTCAAAAAAAGAAAAAAAAAGAAAACTCACTGCATGTATTTTCTCAGATTCTATTTTTCTTGATTACAAAAGGAATAAGGGAAAACCAGTAATGTGCTAAGAAGCATAGAGGGGGAAAATCAGTCACCCAAAGTCCCATCACCAAGAACTTTACTCTTTTGGCATTTAACCTTCCAGTGTCTCCAACATGATTTATTTACAGAGTTGAAAATCATACCACTAATTCATCCATGTATTTGTTTTAATCTAATATTGTAAGCATTTTCCCATTTCACTGATAACTCTTTGAAAAAATCGTTGTAATAATTGATTTGAATTTTTTGTAGTTTTAAATTTAAATTTTTTTAAATTGTGGAAAAATACATGTAAGAGAAAATTGACCATCTCAACCATTTTTAAGTGTACAGCTCAGTTTTCATTAAACATATTCACATTGTTGCACAGACATTACCTTTTGTGGCTATGTTGCTTCTTTTCTCCCTACCTTTAAATTTCACATACAGTAAAATTCACTTGGGGGGAGTATACAATTTTACGAGTTTTGACAAAACCATACAGTTGTGTAACCACTACCGCAATCAATATTTGCAACAGTTCTATCACCCCTCAAAATGCTCTCATGTTGTCCCTTTGTCGTCTTTTCTCCACCCTCAGCTCCTGGAAACCACCCACTGTTTTTTGTTTGGCCCCCATAGTTTTGCCTCTTCCAAAATGTCATATAAATGAAATCACACCATATGTAGCTTTTGGAGACTAATTCTTTTTAGAGTAATATGTTTGAAATTAATTCTCACTGTATATGTTGGTAGCTTGCTCCTTTTTAATTGCTAAGTAGTATTTGATTATGTGTATGTATACTAGTTTGTTTATTCATTCGCCAGTTAAATATTTACATTGTTTTTGGTAAGTATATTAAAAAAAACTATAAACATACACATATAGGTTTTGTGTTTTTTCATTTATCTTGGGTAAACACCTAGAAGTGGGATTGCTGAGTGTGCTCCTTTTTGTATAATATAAAAATTATTTACTAAACATTTTTATGTTGTCATTCTTGTTCATACTTAGAGTACATATTTAAAAGTGGATTACAAATTCTAGTCCTTTTATAATATGAATATGTCATGTATGAGTTTTTAACTCTTGGCTGGCTAAGTATTATTTAATTGGCTGGATATATGGCTGTCAAATTACTGAGCTTCTGCATTTCACATAGGAAAGGCAAGGCAGCAAGATATGGTATTACTTTTTACAGGATCCTTTTCCTTTAAAACTGTAGACACACTTAATTGACCTTTGACCTTTGACACTTAGACTTGCAGAGAAGTCTGATTTTTCTTTTGCTCACGTGCTTTGTTTTTCTTCTAGAAAGCATATAGTTTTGTTTTATCAGTATTTAAAATAAGCAGTAAATTATAGTCAGGATGTATATAGTTATGTGTTTCTTTTCACCAAATTGTACTGAAAATGGTGAGCCTTTTTCAATGGAATACTCAAGGGCTTTATTTACAATGCTGCTGATTATTCTTAGACTATGATTTTGATAACTGGTCTTATTTGAGGAATGCCTGTTATTCTGATGTTGGAGCTCCCTCTCTCTACACCTATTATATTTTTATTGATCTATTTATGATTTTCCCTTATAGTTACATCTCATTTCTTTTACCTTTTCTTGTGCTTTTAAGAAATCTCCTAGAGATAATTCCTCCACATGACTGATTTTCTTTTTCTGTAGTCATTATTTATGCTAATTCATTATTTTGTATATTTTTATGCTAATTCATTATTTTGTATATTATTGTGTCTAAAACACTTTTAACACTGATTTTCACTCTTCTTTGCAGTCCTTCTCAAATTCGCCCTTCTCCATTTATATTTTATTCCCACCTCACCTTACGTTTTTCTGTTCTAATTACAACATATACCCCTAGTCTCCTTACATCTTGTATTTTCTGAGAGGTACAATCCCTAATTTAATTTATAAGGCTTTGTGAGAAAGAAGTATTGTAGTGAAAAGAACAGCACTATAGCTGCCTCCAAAAGCATTACCTAAATTGCAGTTAAATTATATCCAGTTAGTTGCTCCTTTTCATTTTGTAGTTTAGAACATCCTTCCAGATGATCACAATAGGTTGAGCATGTTTTAATATCTTGTAACACTGTGTATTGCCACTGTTTTATTTGTCATAGGTATATCATTCTGAAATTTACTAAAAACTTGATGAGACTACATCAAAATTTAAACATTCAAGAAGCACTGAACTGGGAGACTGGCGGGAAAACTGTAGTGGGGTAGAGAAATCTTTCTCTTGATCAAAGTGAAATGACTCCATTATGCTGGGAAACAACAGCTATGCCTGTGGACAAGGTCATTCACTCACATGATGTATTTCATTTTGCTTTTTATGTGTGGATAAAAGAAGAAAATAAATAATAGGAAAAGTAAAAGGGTAATTGAAATTACTCTGCTTATTTTGAAAAAGCCTCAATTGAGGAAAGCTGCTAATAGATTTGGGAAGTGATAACCAAAATCTTTTTTGGACCATGGTGACTTACAGCCCTCAAAAGCTTTTATGCTAATTCCAAGGGGGCAGACAAACTAGAGAGACACAGTTTAAGAAAGTTTTTGAACTGATGAAAATACTGAAATACAAAACCTGTTGAAATTTATAAAGAATGGCATTTTCTTAAAAAAAAAAAACTTCAGAAATAAATTTTTTAGATGAATTTTAGTAATTGTTTAATTTTAGCTATTTAAACAAAAATGGTTTTTGTAAAAATAAATTTAAAACTAGAAGGCAAAGAAAGAATGAGTCAGTTAAAGGTGTCATATGGCTGTGTCTCAGGCCTACAGTGTAGATCATATGTATAGTCATGGTCTATATTCCACTGCTGCCCGCTGTGCCCTAATTGTAAGGTGAGAGAGAGTTCAGAAGTCATTAACTTGCATCTTGAGTATTGTGCCTAAAAATCGAAACCTACAAAGTATGTGCATCTCTACTACAAATCACACTACAATACAACAAAGTGGTATGAAAAGAGAGCAATTTATTTCATAAATTCTCAAGATACAATGCAGCATTTGGACTCATTCCTTCTTCAACAGTGTCTTATGGTGAACTTACTATGTACCAGAAAGTAGATACACAGATGCAGAGAGATTATCTCTCAATTTCCTTTATAGGTCAGTAGTAAGGGTTAAAAAAAAAAAGAAAAGAAAACACCCAGTCACCTGGGCCACCATTAACATTCTATATCACTTTGTCCAAACAGTAAACCCAGTGACTGGCATCTATTGATGTGGCATGCTTTGGTTATAATTTAGCATGAAAATGAATGACTACTTTATGAAACAGGCATAAAGTGAAATGCAAGTTATTTTAAGGACATTGGAATCCTAATTCCCCAAGCAGGAACCTGCCAACTTATGAAATAATTCCTTTGGCCCAGCGCAACTTAGCTGCAGAAATATTACTTATAAGTTTTTAATTTCATTCTAATTAGTATATGCAAGAGCTAATGATTATCAGGAGTATATGAAAACTCAAGAATACCATTTCACAATTATGTTTTCTCTATCCATTACAACATTCATAACACCCTGAAATTGAAGATTTTGAAGTAATAAATTTGTGAATATATAAAAAACATATGTTGATTCCACATGAGGATACATTAAAAATGTTAATAAAACTTCACTGGAATTTATAGTACTATAATTTATTATACTCATTTGATGATATATTGACTCAAATACTAGTGTCATAAAGATTGAGAAGTATGTGTTCTGAGGAATAAAAATATATTAATTTTTAAAATAGTAGTTAACTTAAACCTGTGTTTCCCATGGCTGGCACTTAACTAGAGTATCAAATTACAAATGTCTGAAAGAGAGACATTCTGGCTGGCATATGGTTTGCAATGCAAAAGAACTGGCTAAGTATTTAAAGTAACCAAATTCTGAAATAACTTTATCCACAAAGAAATAGATGTGCAAAAGAACTACATTCTATCCCTTCCCTAAATAATGAATTTAAAAGAACACACTGATTAAAAAAAAAAAAAAAAAAAAGGCACTGAAATGTTTTCTAAGGCTTTGGGATGGCTTTTGGTTTGGTTTTATAGGTAATCACCTTCATATTCCTCTTCCAAGAAAAACTGACCACAAGCATTCAATATTTATGAAGACTTAATAAGTCTCTGAGGCTGTTCAAGGCTAAAGAGACCTGACAAGCTTTCCAAGGGAAGTAGATTTCCTTCTTAAAAAATCTCAGAGCGCCTGTAACCCCAGCACTTTGGGAGGCTGAAGCAAAAGGATTGCCTGAGCCTGGAGGTTTGAGATCAACCTGGGCAACTTGGTGAGACCTGTTTCTACAATAAATCACAAAAACCAGCTGGGCGCCGTGGCGTGCATCTGTAGTTCCAGCTACTTGGAAGGCTGAGGCGGAAGGATCGCCTGAGCCCAGCAAGTTGAGGATGTGGTGGCCATAAGCATGCTGCTACACTCTGGCCTGGGCGACAAGAGTGAGACTCCAACTAAAAAAACAAGACAAAACAAAATCTCAGAGCACTTCCAAAATGACAGTGAAAGTTCTTCACACGGGAGTGGGTTAGGAATGATTAAGGTTTGCCGCTGCCTAAAAGGTGGGGAACAGAGGGGAGTGGCCTACTAAAGAACTTGCTACCCTTCTTTTGAATTAGTCTAATTTATTTTTATGCAAAATAAATGACGTTACTATCTATCTCTGTTTCTTTTTTTTTTTTGAGTTGGAGTCTCACTCAGTCGCCCAGACTGGAGTGCAGTGGCCGCTCCCAGCCACCGCAGCCTCAACCTGCTGGGCTCCGGCGATCCTTCTGCCTCAGCCTTCCAAATAGCTGGAACTACAGGCACGTGCTACCACACCCGGCTAATTTTTTTGATTTATTGTAGAGATGAGGTCTCGCCAAGTTGCCCAGGCGGGTCTCGAACCCGCAGGCTCAGGCAATTCACTCACCTCAGCCTCCCAAAGCACGGGATTACAGGCTGAGCCACCGAGCCCGGCTATCTCTGTTTCTTAAACATGGAACACGTGGGTGTGCTACAGGCCTGGACCCATGCCAGGAACCAAGCAGAGAGGGCATGTACTACCAAACACTTATCTCACTGTAAATACCACAGAACATATTATTCTCTCACTTTAAATATATATGTGCATATATGTATATACACACTTATATATTTGGTTTAAGACATTTTCTGGCCTCAGATATTTGTTCAGATTACATCTGCTCAGGGAGAGGGCAATTTGGAGATTCTTAGTTCTAACAGTAAATGGCAGACTATAGGCTAAGATTTGTTTATAAAAAGAGTAAAGAACACTATACAAGTTCTAAGAAGTGAAAAAGCTAAGCAAGTACTATTCAGAAATGGGAGATGTAACTGAATTAATGGTATCATATTGTATGTAACTTGCAGCTTGATGTTTTTCATTGTCTGAAATTCTTTTGAGAACATTTATTATAGTTAATAAATATAACTAATTATCTGTAGTAATCTTATTTATAAATATATCACAAATTATTTATCAATTATTTATTCTTCATTGATCAATTCAATTTTCCTAAACATTGATGAAGATTTAGGTTGGCCCCAAATTTTAAACCGTACTCACGGCTTTATAATAAGAAATCTTTTCTTTTTGTTTTTTTGAGACAGGGACTCATTCTGTTGCCCAGGCTGGAGAGTAGTGGCATGATCTTGGCTCACCGAAGCCTAGAACTCCTGGGCCCAAGTGATCCTTCTGCCTCAGTCTCCTAAGTAATTGGGACTACAGGTGCACACCCCCATGCTGGCCAAGTTTTAAATTTTTTGTCGAGATGGAGTCTCCCTTTGTTGCCCAGTTTGGTCTCGAACTCCTGACCTCAAGAGATCCTCCCACCTGTGCCCTACAAAGTATTAGGATTACAGGTGTGAGCCACCAGGTTGAGCATGCAATGCGCAATCTTACAATGTAATTTCAGGCACATTTACATGTGTTTCCATGGGATATATACCTGAGTAGGGTGTTCTGTTGTGTTTACAGCTTCACTGTCACTAGATACTGACAAATTGCTCTCTAAAGTAGATATACCAATTTTTACCCTCATTACTAGTGCAAGAAGGTTCTCATTTTTACATATCTAGGTCAGTATTTGGCATTTTAAAACTTTTAATTTTTCCCAATCTGAAGAATGTGAAATATTCCTTTGCATTTTTTGTTAGTGAAGCTAATATTTTCATTTGCTTTTACCACGCAGGTTTCCCTTTTGTAAATTTCCTATATTTTTTTTAATTTTTTAATTTTTTATTTTTTAATTTTTGGAGAAAGCAGGATTTATTGAGAGGACAGAAAAGCTCCCACAGTGGGAGGGGATCCTAGGGGTTTGCCCTCCTATTCATATTCTTTATCCATTTTTCTACTAGATTCTTTTTACTTTTATTGATAAATATGCCAATTCCCCCCAAGCTGATCTTTAAATTAAGCACATTTCCAAGTATCATATGGAAATACAAAGATAATGAAAACAATTTTGAATAAGAACAAAATAGGGAACTGCTCTAGACACTATGGCTTTTCTCTCCTTTACATTTATAGTGTATTTTATAATATAGAAAGGTTTATTATATTTGAATTTATCAATATTTTCCTTTGTAACTTATATTCTTTGTATCTTAGTTAAGAAATATTTCACTATCCAGAAATCATAAAGATATTCCTCTATATTTTTTTCTAAATGTTTTCAAGCTCTGATTTTTAAAAGCAGACTTTAATTCGCTTGGAATTTATTCTTTATATGGATTGATATTTTCTAATATTTTCCTTTAGATATCAATAATCACATCTGAGCCTTATGTATCAATTATCTACCCTTCCTCTGATTTATAATGTCACTTTCTTTTATATATATCAAACTCCCATATGTGTATATTTCTGTTTCTGGGCTCTTAATTTTGCTACATTTGCTATATGTGCTCATGCCACTACTATATTTAAGTGAAAAAAGTTTAGTGTCTAGAGCAGTTCCCTATTTTGTTCTTATTCAAAATTGTTTTCATTATCTTTGTATTTCCATATGATACTTGGAAATGTGCTTAATTTAAAGATCAACTTGGGGGGAATTGGCATATTTATGAGACTGAGACTTCCTTTATGAACATATTATGTCTCCCCATTAATTTAAGTATGCTTTTAAATCCGTCATAAAGGTTCTGCATATCTTTCATTGAATTTATTACAAGGTACTTTATATTTTATTAGTAGCACGTTTTTGAAACTTTGCTTTCTAATTAGTTTTTGCTACTCTGTAAGAGCACAGTTGTTATTTGTGTATTGATCTTGTTTCTAGCAATTTTTAATAAACTCTTTTATTGGTCTTATTTTATGTATAAGTACTATTATTGAATTTTGCTATCTACACAAACAGGTAGTCTCTGAATAATGAGAGTTATTCTTCTTTTCAAATCCTTCTACTTTATATTTTTTTCTTGCCTTGCTACACTGTAAGAGAGTATACCTCTATTCCTAGTTTGCTAAGATTGCTCTTTTCAATTAAGAAAAAGTGTTCATGTTGGTCAAACACAGTGGCTCATACCTGCAATCCCAGCACTTCAGGAGGCTGAGGTGGGAGGAAAGCTTGAGTTCAGGAGTTGGAGACCAGCCTGGGCAACATAGTGAGAGCTTGTCTTTATGAATAATTTAAAAATTAGCCAGGCATGGTGGTGCAAGCCTGTAGTCCCAGATATTTAGGAGGCTGAGGTGGAAGGATTGCCTAAGTCCAGGAGGCTGAGGCTGCAGTGAGTTGTGATAGTGCTACTGCACTCCAGCCTGGGCAACAGAGTGAGAGCCCACTCAAAAAAAAAAAAAAAAAAAAAAAAAAAGTTCATTTTATTAAATGCTATTTTTGCATTGATATAGATAACTATGAATTTTTTCCTTTAAGAATCAATTATGTACCTGGTGGTGCTTAATCATGGCAAGTATTTCCTTGTGTGTTATGTATTTAGGACTGCAAACATCACAAGCAGGGTTCTATTTACAGGAATCTTATACAGCTGACATGGTGGCCTCTCTCTAGTTCTTTCATTGCTACCATAACCTCAAGGCTATCACAGGTTACAGAACCACTTTTCATGCTAATTCCACAATCATGTGGGATATATACATTTAGTGTAATATTACACACACACACACACACACACACACACACACTCTCTCTCTCTCTCTCTCCCCCCCAACCCTTCTCCCTTTCTCTCTCCCTTTTCCTCCCTCTCTCCCTCTCCCTGGAACAGATCCATTGTTCCAGAGTAGATTTTTTTTTTTTCCATTCAGAATCGAGATTAATATGCTTAAATTCCCCATGCTGGTATGTGAATTTTTTCTTTTTTTCCTAGTCCTTCTGTTTTGTAAGGTGTCTGGACCTCAAGAATCTTGTCTTTATATTAGGTTTGCACTTCCCATGGTATGACTCAAATATACTCAAGACTTGATCTTCTGGGGTTATGAAGGAATTAAAACTCAACAGTCTGACCATCAGACCCCATCTCTTTCACCAGGACAGGCAGAGAATCAGTTGTGCACTTATTGGTCTGGCATTCAGCTTTCTCTTTGCTTTTTAGTTCTGTGGATTTCCCTTACCTTCTTGTAGGTTCAATTTTACTTTTAAAAAATGCAAGTCCTGTTTTACCTGGCATTTCTAGTCTTTTAATAAAGAAAATATTTTATTTAAAAATAATTACAAACCACATACATTTGTAGAAAATAATGAAAAGAGATCCCATGTACCCTTTTACCCACTTCCTCTCAATGGTAATATCTTGCAGAACTCTAGTGTAATAACACAACCAGAATTAATACAACATTATTAATACAGTAAACATACAGAACATTTCTATCATCACAAAGATCTCACAAGCTGCTTTTTATAGCTGTACCTCCTTCCCTCCCACTTCACCTCTTCCTTAACATCTGACAACTGCTAATAGGTTCTTCATTTCTATAATTTTTGTCATTTCAAGAAAATTATATAAGTGGAATCATATATCATGTAAACTTTGGAGATTGGATTTTTTAAAAACCTCATCATAATTCTCTGGAGATTCACCCCAGTTGTTGTGTGCATTAGTGGTTCATTTCTTTTTACTGCTATGTCATATTCCATGGTACAGATGTTCTACAGTTTATTCACTAAATAAAGGGCATCTGGGTTATTTTCCACTTTTTATGAGTAAAGCTGCTATAGACATTCATGGACAGGTTTTCATGGGAACATGCGTCTTCATTTCTCTGAGAAATGCCCTGAAATGCAATGGCTGAGTTGTTTGGTAGTTGCATGTTTATTTTTCAGAAAAACTGCCTGTTTCCCAGAACAGCTATGCCATTTTACATTCCCACTACCAGTGTATGAGTGGTGTAGCTTTTCTGCATCCTTTCTAGCATTTCATGTTGTACACTTTTATAAAAGCTATTCTGATAAGTATGTCATGATATCTCATTGTGGTTTTAATTTGTTTTTCCTTAATAGCCAGTAGTGTTGAACATCTTTTTATGCGCTTATTTGCCATCTGTTGATTCTCTCTGGTAAAATATCTGTTTATGTATTTTCTAAATACAATGTTTGCTTTTTAATCGTTGATTTTTAAGCGTTCTTAATATAAAAACTAGTCCTTTGTCAGATATTTGATTTACAAATATTTTCTCCCATTGATCTATTTGTTAATCCCTCTGACAACACCACTCTTTTCATTACTATAGCCATATAATAAATCTTGATATCAGGTAAACTGATTCCTCCCACTCTATTCTTTTAAAAGTTTTAAAAATTGACAGATAAGATTGTATGTATTTATCATGTACAACATATTGGAAGTATATATACATTGTGAAATGACTAAATCAAGCTAATTAACATATACATTAACTTACATAGTTACCATTTTTATAGTGAGAAACTTATCATCCACTCTCAGTATTTTTCAAAGACACAGCATATTGTTATTAACTACAGTAACCATGTTGTATAATAGATCTCTTAAATGTATTCCTTATGCCTTACTGAAATTCTGTATCTTTCAGCCAACATCTCCCCAAATCCCCCTGCCTAACCACTCTAACTCCTAGTAACTGCCTTTCTACTCTCTTCTTCTGTGAGATCAAAATTTTAAGCTTCCACATATGAGTGAAATCATGTGATATTTATCTTTCTTTGCCCAACTTATTTCACTTAACATAATGTGTTGCAGGTTTACTCGTGTTGTCACAAATGACAGGATTTCCTTCACTTTTTTACGGCTGACTTGCATTACATTTTGTATATATAACACAGTTTCTTTATTCATTGGTTCATGGACACTAGGTTGTTTCCATATCTTGGCAATAAACACGGAAGTACAGATATCTCTTCGACATATTGATTTCATTTCCTTTGATTTATTTCCAGTTGTGGGATTTCTGGATCATATGCTAGCTCTATTTTAAAATTTTGAGAAACCTCCATACTGTTTTCCACAATGGCTGTACCAATTTACATTCCCATTAATAGGGTGCAAAGGTTCCCTTTTCTCCACATCCTCACTAACCCTTTTTGTCTTTTGTCTTTCTGATAGTAGCCAGCTTAACAGGTGAGGTGATATCTCATTGTGGTTCAATATGCATTACCTTGACGATTATCAGTAAAGTTGAGTATTTTTTTCATATACTTTTTGGCCATTTGTATGATTTGTATGTCTTCTTTTGAGAAATGTCTATTCAGAAGCTTTGCCCATTTTAAAATCAGATTATTTGTTTCTTTGCTACTGAGTTGAGTTCCTCATATATTTTGGATATATTGTCAGATGCATAGTTTGAAAATATTTTCTCTCATTCTCTAGGTTGTCTCTTCACTCTGTTAATTGTTTCCTTTGCTTGGGAGAAGGATTTTAGTTTGAAGTAATCCCATTTGCCCATTTCACCCCAGGCTTTTGGAATCATATTAAAAAAAATCATTGCTTAGACCCCTATCAAGGAGATTTCCCTTTATGTTTTATTCTGAATGTTTAACAGTTTTGGGTTTTATGTTTAAGTCTTTCATGCATTTTGAGTTTATTGTTTATATAATATGATATAAAGATCTAAATTCATTCTTCTTCATGTGAATATCCAGTTTTCCCATTTACTGAAGAGATTTTTCTACCTGTGTGCTCTTGGCAACTTTGCCAACAAAATCAATTGGCTGTAAATGTGTTTACTTATTTCTGGACTTTTAATTCTGTTCCATTAGTCTATTTGTACCATCCTGTTTTCATTACTGTAACTTTATAGCATGTTTTGAAGTCAGGTAGGTTGATGTCTCCAGCTTTGTTCTTTTTGATCAATACTGCTTTGGTTTTTGGGGGGTCTTTTATGGTTCCATACAAATTTGAAGTTTCTTTTTCTATTTTTGTGAAGAATGTTGCTGGGATTTTGATAGAGATTACACTGAATCTGTAGATCACTTTAGGTAGTATAGATATTTTGACAAAATAAATTTTTCCAATTCGTGCATATGGGATATCTTTCCTTTTATTTTTGTGTTTTCCAATTATTTTCATTAGTGTTTTATAGTTTTCATTGTAGAGATCATTCACCTTCTTGGTTAAATTTATTCTTAAGTATTTTATTATGTTTTATACCCATTATCAATGAGATTTTTTTTCTTTTCCAGTTAGTTCTCTATTAGTGTGTAGAAAGGCTAATGATTTTCGTATGTTGGTTTGGTATCCTACAACTTTACTGAATTTGTTTATTAGTTTTAATGTTTTTTTTAATGACCTGTTTAGGGTTTTCTATGTATAAGATCATTTTAACTACAGAGGAAACAGTTTCACTTATTCCTTTTCAATTTGAATGCCTTTTATTTCTTCCTCTTGCCTAGCTCTTCTAGCTCGGACTGCTAGTACTATGTTTAATAGAAGTGGTGAAAGTGTATGTCCCTTGTCTTGTTCTGCATCTGAGAGGAAAACCTTTCAAGTTTTCCCCTTTCAATATGATATTGGCTGGGGGTTACTCATATATGGTCTTTATTGTGTTGGAGTATATACCTTTTATACTTAATTTACTGAAGGTTTTGGTAATGAAGGGATGTTAAATTTTGTCAAATGCTTTTTCTGTATCTTTTTAAATGGTTACTGTAGATGGATTTTGTCCTTCATTCTGTCAATATGATGTATTATATTTATTGATTTTTGTGTAGATTGAATCAACCTTATACTCCTGGGATGAATCCCACTTGATCATGATAAATGATATTTCAAGTATGTATTGAATTCAGTTTGATAGCATTTTGTTGAGGAGTTTTGCATCTATGTTCATCAGGAATATCTCTGGTTTTCTTTTGTTTGCTTTATGTAATATTGTCTACATTTGGTATCAGGGTACTGCTGGTCTTAGAAAATAAGTTAATTTTTTGGGAAGAGTTTGTGAAAAATTGGTATCAGTTCTTCTTTAATTTTTGCTGGAATTCAGTAGTGAAGCCACCAGGTCCTGGACTTTTATTTAATGGAAGACTTTATTACTGATTCAATCTCCTTACTATTAGTTTGTTCAGATTATTTATTTCTTCATAATTCAGTTTTGGTACATTTTTTGTGTGGATAAGTTTATCCTTTTTTTCTAGGTTATCCAATTGTTATCATATAATTGTTTATAAGTCTCTAATGACCCTTTGTATTTCTGTTGAATCCATTGAACTGTTTCCTTTTTCATTTCTGATATTACTAATTTGAATCTTCTCTCTTTTTTTTCTTAGTCTAGCTAAAGTTTTTGTTGATTTTGTTTATCTTTTCAAAAACCAGGCAACCCCTTTGGGTCCCCTCCCACTGTGGGAACTTTTCCGTCCTCTTAATAAATCCTGCTTTATCAGAAAAAAAAAAAAAAAATCAACTCTCAGAGGCTGGGTGTGGTGGCTCACACCTGTAATCCCAGTACTTTGGGAGAACAAGGCAGGTGAATTGCTTGAGCCTAGGACTTCGAGACCAGCCTGGGAAACATATCAAAACCTCATCTCTACCAAAAAAAAACAACAAAAAACCAATCTCAGTTTTGTTAATCTTTTCTATAGTTTTCTAGTTTCTATTTCATTTATTTCTGCTCTGACCTTCATTATTTTCTTTCTTCTACTAACTTTGAGCTTAGTTTTTTGTTCTCCTAGTTCTGTGAGTTGCAATGTTAGGTTATTTATTTGAGATCTTTATTATTTTTTGATGTAGGTATTTATTACTCCAAACTTCTCTTGTAGTACTGTTTAGCTACATCCCATAAGTTTTTGTATGTTGTAGTTTCCATTTTCTTTCTCTTTTTTAAAAAAAATTTTAATTTTAACGATGTGGAGTACAATTCAGGGTTAGGTATACAAATGTTCATTATGCAGGTACCCATGTAGATGAGGTGTGCCCCCCACCAGCAGATTCCCACTACTGTTAATCCCCTCCCCCCCACAGTTTTCCACTGCTGCCAATCCTTTTCCTATAGTATTATAATAAACAGTGAATTTTAATCAAAACCATTACCCTCTATGAGGTAGTTACTCAGAAGTTGCACCAGACTGTTGATGATAAGTAGGTGTCAGTG
>CAUYQG010241651.1:0-10222 GCA_963574415.1 Tarsius wallacei | reverse complement strand
TCCAGCTCAAAAAAAAAAAAAAAGGAATTTTAGTGTTATGCCAAAATGCTTCAATACACACAGAGCCCATAGTAAACATGCTGATGACAATGTGTGAACTTCAACGGGAAACAAGCTTAGATAAGTAGCCTATATCCTTTAAGGGTTAACTTCTATTTTTCATCCAGTATCACTTCTGCTCCTCTGCCTTTCCACATTGGGACAACAATCTTGTCTCAAAATAGAGTAAAAGTATCTGACAGGCCTCATACTTGCAGCAAAGCATTAGTTGCTCTGTGATTATCCACAAACAAATCACTATACATGAAAATGTGTCCTCTTCCACATGGAGAATAAAGCCGCTTTGGAAAGGCACTCACGTGAGTGAAAGTTTCACCATACAGGCTTAAGATGACATTGATCTCAAGAATTTGTAGTTTTAAAAATAAAGCACTAAATTACCTGGGCGTGGTAGTGCGCGCCTGTAGTTCCAGCTACTTGGAAGGCTGAGGCAGAAGGATTGCCGGAGCCCAGCAGGTCGAGGCTGCGGTGGCCGGAAGCGGCCACTGCACTCCAGTCTGGGTGACAGAGTGAGACTCCAACTCAAAAAAAAATAAAAATAAAAATAAAGCACTTAGTATAGTATATTTAAAAATAGCTCTAGTCATCATCTTGCAGAGTAATCCTAATTTTTTTATTGACCCATATAAGTACATTAAAATGAAATTTGTTTTTCAGCCACAAACTCATCTATTTAAAAGACATACTGGTACATTTTTGCAGCCACAGAGATTAAAGTCATCAAGTATCTCAACAGGATGGTCATGCTTTGCTTTGGATTTCATCCTTCCTGCCCCCTCAGAAATCTCATGATCTAGATTATATTTTTTTCTCTGCTCTATTTAATTTTTCCCTTCCAACTGAATCCTCTCATTGGCTTTGAAACACACTCAAGTGGCTTAAATTCTCCTTTCCCTCCTTGGCCTTATCTCTCACCTCCCCCTTAAAGCCAAGAAAGTTGTCTACCTCTCACCACATCCTCCTTCTCCTGACTCAACCCTCTCTACCCTGGCTTCTAACCCCATCATCTCTATGGACACTGCCAACCTGCAGGTTACCCATGCATTGGACATGGTTTAGTCTTTGTGTTACTTGCCTCTTAGCATTCAATTCTGGACCAATTCCTCCTTCTTAAAATATTCTCTTGTTTTAGTCTCTGTGACACGTGTTCCTCTAGCTTCCCTCCTACTCTCTTGACATGTCTGCTCAGCCTCTGTTCCAGGCCCACTTTCCTTTCCCCAGCTATTCACTGCTGGAGTAACTCTCTCTTCCTGCACACGCTCTCCCCAACCAAGCTATACTGGTTCTACAGTGTCAATGGCCACTTCTGATACAACTTCCAGATGCACATACGCAGCCCAGGCCTCTCGCTGGACTCTAGATTTACATCTCCCACCTCCTATTTGACTGCTCCTAAGGTACCTCAAACTCAGTTCACTTAAAACTCATGATTGGTTGGGCGCAATGCCTCAGCCTGTAATCCCAGCACTTTGGACGGCCCAGGCGAGAGGATTGCCTGAGCCCGGGGGTTCAAGACCAGCCTGGGCAACTTGGTGAGACCTTGTCTCTACAATAAATCACAAAAATTAGCTGGGCGTGGTAGCACACGCCTATAGTTCCAGCTACTTGGAAGGCTGAGGCGGAAGGATCGCCTGAGTCCAGCCGTTCGAGGCTGCTGTGGGCTCGTGAGCATGCTGCTGCACTTCAGCCTGGGTGACAGAGTGAGACTCCAACTCAAAAAAAAAAAAAAAACTCATGATTGTTCCTCCTCCGTTCCCCCAAAACATTTGGTCTTCTTCCAGCTTTCCCTCATTCAGTAAACACATCTCTCAATCTGTTGAACTCGCCAGAAACCCACTGCCCTCTCCATCACCCCCATTCAATATATCACCCCAATATTGAGGATTTTACTCCCAGCTGTTTTCAAATCTGTCCACCTCACTCCATAGCACTAGTTCAAGCTTCCATCACCGCTTACCTAAAATAATGGCAAAACCTTCTCACTGAACTACTTACTCTGGATCCTTCCCATCTGCCTTCCACACTGCAGCTAGAATGATCTCTTCAAGGCATCAATCTGATGGGCCGCCCCTTGCATGAAATCTTACATGGCATCCCATAGGTCTTACCTTAAAGACCAAATTCCGTAACATGGTCTCTCAAGGAATGATCTCTTCCAACCTCTCTAGCATCATCCTGCCCACATTTCCTCTGCCCTCTTGCTGTCCTGCCCAGAAGAACCTTCTTTCAGTTTCCCGTACTCACCTCACTTCTTACCACCAGGCTTTTTCTTCTACCTGGAATTCCCTTTCTCACCATTCTACCTAGTTAATCTAGTTAATGTAGATCTTAGCCTACTAATTATAACTCAAACCCACAGCTTGAGGAAAGCCTTCTGTAATTTCCCTGACCAATACTAAAGTCCTCAAAGTACTTAAAATCTCTCCTTCACAACACTAGTTATAGCTGCCATCTTGCTTTTTATGTGTGACTATTTGATTAATGTCTACTTCCTCCAAAAAATAGTAAGTTCTATGAAGTGGGCTCTCCTCATCCATCCCTCCTTAGCCCCTGCACACAATAGATGCTCAACAAACATTTACCAGAAAAAAAAGTATGACCAAAGTTTCTATCTTCTCAGTCAAGTGGTAACAAAAAAAAAAAAAAAAGAATTCACAGTGATTCATGTTAGGAGAAAAACAGTAGATATTCATATGATGACATTTTCAGCAGATCTTTTGTATCAAATGTATATATAGTCTCTTCTTGAATAAGTTCTTTTCAAAAGTACTATGATAAATGGACCACTTTATTTAACAGAATGTGTGAAGTACATTCTGGTAAAACATACATACATATATATATGTGAATATATATGCAACATACAGCACATAGTGATGTATATAATAGCTAAAGCTTCCAGTACAGACATTATAAACTTCTATTTATTGCCAAAAGATTTGAGGCCAAGTACTGAACCACAACAGATGGAACTCATGTTAAAAATTTCCATGAAAGCACTGTAGGTAACACCTTAAAATGTTCCAGAAAACCAAGAATGTACAGGCAAGTGAGACAATGGTTAGAACGTGCTCAACTTGTACAACCCAAGTAAGCTGGCCCTCCTTATTACAGACCGGGCTCAAGCATGTCAGATCTTTTGTTCCTGAACTTTGACAAGTTCTACAATGATGTCCGGGCAGTATGGGAAAGTGCTCAGCATTTAAAACTAACGTCCTATGGCCATAAATTGCCAACAATATCTATCCGTGGGATCTTATCAATGAGACTAAGTGGGACCAACAAAGGATATGTGTGTGAAACACTTTTTAAGGAAAAGTTAATCCTGAGATTAAACAATTATCTTCTTTGGCCAGGTGCGATGGTTCATACTGGTAATACCAGCACTTTGGAAGGCCAAGGCAACAGAATTGCTTGAGCTAAGGAGTTCGAGACCAGCCTGGGCAACATAGCGGACACTCGTCCCTAAAAAAAAAATTTTTTTTTAATTAGCCAGGGGTAGTGTCCTGTGCCTGTAGTACCAGCAACTCAGGAGGCAGAGGCAGAAAGATCATCTGAGGCCAGGAGGTTGAGACTATGGTGAGCCATGATTGTGCCACTGCACTCCAACCTGGGCAACAGAGTGAGACCCCAACTCAAAAAATAAAAGTAAAGGAAACAATTATCCTTTACATTGCCACCTTCCTGATGTTTTCCCACTGATCTCTATCAGTCATTGCTTGGCAAGTGTGGGCCAGTGTTCTTTAATGCAATTTTCATAAAGGTACAAAGGTGACCGCATTTACTGTTCAGAACTACTGAGCAGTTTATCTTCTTTAAAAGTACCCTTAAATTTTTTGTTTCACTGATAACAATAAATAAGTCAAATTCCACAAACATTAATTCTGAACATTTCTTCTGTAACCCTGTTGACTGAAGTCAACAATGTGAATATGATCTTACAATGCCATCCTATTCTCTAATTTCATAGAAAGACTATTATAATTTTCTCCCTTCTATTGGTTTTGCAGTTTTTTTGTATATTACACGACCTATTACTGTCATCTGCCATGAGGATACTAATTATTTCCTAAAAGTTTTTGAGCAACGTAAGAATCACCTGGGGTCAGGCTTGGTGGCTCATGCCTGTAATCCCAGCACTTTGGGAGGCTGAGGCGGGAGGATTTATTGAGCCCAGGAGTTCAAGATCAGCCTTGGGCAACATAGTGAGACTTTGTCTCTATGGAAAAAAAAAGTTTTTTTAAAATTAGCGAGGCATGGTGGTGCTCACCTGTAGTCCCAGCTATTAGGGAGGCTGAGGTGGAAAGGTCACTTGAGCCCAGGAGCCTGAGGCCATGGTGAGTCACGATTGTGCCACTGTACTCCAGCCTGGGTGACAAAATGAGACCCCAACTCACAAAAAAAAAAAAAGAAAAGAAAAGAATCACTTGGGAATCTTGTTTAAAATGCAAGATCCCTCATTGCACCCCACAATTTTGATTCAGTAGGTTTAGGGTGATGCCTTGGAATGTGCATTTTAACAAGTCAGCAGATAATTCTGATATAGGTCGCTCTCAGAACAGTGTGGGACACACAGCTCTTTTAAAACTTATAAAACAGTCATTCTCAAATTTTTTTGGTTCAATACATCAGCAATTGGTCAAAGAAGCATAAAAACCATATTCTGTTTTCATGGATATGAAATTACTAAGAAAGAAAGCCACTCAATCACATGTGGCAGTGTCCTCAAAGGGCTGCTGTCAAACTTAGTTTGTCTTTCCTATTTGGGACCCCACAGCATTTTGTAGTATGTTACTAAATTGATGCTGGTTGTGCCTCCTTGTTTATTCACTACCGATAAAGAAATAGGGCACATTAAAGCATTGCCTGAAAGTTCGTAAGAAGGATGCCATTGGTTATGATCCATAGCAATTTCAAATCCACAGTCTACTAAATGTGGTTCCTATGACCTCGTCATTTAATGCTTCTCCTCTTTAAGCATATCTTCTGTAATTATAGTTGGCTTTATTAGAACTGGCATGCACACACGCAAACACATAAAATCAGTAGGAAAAGGGATTGAAATAATTTGAGACTTTCAATATATACAAAGAAATTCCCCATGACTATATAGAAGTCATATTTCCGAGAAGCAGTGATTTCAAGGTAGAAAAAAATGACATACTGTACTTTTTCTTAGTTCTTACTAAACGAAATATTTGAGGTTTCTATTTTTTCTTCCAGAATATGCCATTTCTTGAAGGCATCTATCTTTAATAATCAGGAAAGAATATCTAGAAATTCAAATATCACACATGAAACTCATGACAGTCTCAAATATGAGTTATTCACACATAATGCAATACTTTTAAGACAAAATTGGTATAAGCCAAAAAACAGACAGCATAAGGAATTCCTGGATGGAAGTTAATGTGTCATGTAACTAGGAGTTATGTGGAGGTTATTGTCATTCCTTCCAGCCTGTCACAAGAACGAACAGGAAGTCTGGAAGGAAAATGCAACCACAGAAAACCAAAGATAACATAGTCCAATCCATTACTGGATTGCCTTGAAAAATGTCAGTCTCAGTGAGTAAGTGGATCCAACTCAAATACAGAAGAATTTTCCTTCCTTTGGGGACTCTTTGACTTGTCTTTCATACCTGCATTTTTATTAAAGATTCAAGTTCAAAGTCTGCAGGCCTTGAACCTAAAAAGGATTCCGTGTCTTACTCTAAATTCTCTCACTATTCCTAACACTTTCACATAGGCCAATGGGATGTGGTTTTTCTAAAGCCACATGTTCATCAGCATGATAAAAGGAGGATGATGATCATGATAATAGTAGCTACTATTAATTGATCCCTTACTATGATCAGGTCTTGAGGTTAAGCAAAGCCACCGTTCACCTTTATGACACTTTAAGATACTTTCATTGGTGAATGTAGTCTACTCAGGGACGCGTGGCTTGACTAGAAAAATTCAGGCTGGACTTCAGCCTGCATTTGCCGTCTTGGCCGAGTGCCCTTGTGCAGTGAACAACCTGCACAGCCATTTGTGTTGTGTTAAGCATAACTCTAGAAAGGAGGACACTGAAGCACAGTAGTTAAACGAGTCGCCCAGGACCATTCAGCTGGTAAGTGGCAGATTCTGGACTTCAACACAGGTCTGGCCCAAAGACGGTGCCCATATCCCATCAACTAGGCCTGTACTAGAGAAAGTTTCGGGCACAGTCCCATATGATCTATTATAATAAGGAATAAACAAGGCATCCGGCACACTGGTTCAATAAATTATGATTGATTAAAGACATTCAAAATTGCAAGAAATCTTAAAACAAGACAGAGAATGAACTATTGAACTTTTATGTTTCAAGATAAAGGGCGTTGTTTAACTACAAATATTATTATTTTTTATGATGCTGCTTTACTAAGCATGAGATTCCACTTTGCATCATGCCCAAGGCTCTTTAGGATTGGTCTCTATGTGTATCTCATACCTTGTCTCTTGCCTCTCCTCCCCTGCTCCCTTCCAAGTTCCAATCACATAGAATGAGTGATAGTTTCAGAATGCATTTCATGCCCCTTCCCTCAGCTTCGGTCCTTTGCCATCTTTGTTTGTTTTTTGTTTTTTTAGCACCTTCACCTGCATAACTGCTACTTGTCCCTGAGATTTCAGCTCAGACAACATCTACTCCAGGAAGCGTTCCTGTTTGCTGTATCCCAGCTTAGACTAAGTGCCTTTCAGTGTGTTCCAACAAGACCCTGTGCGTGGCTCTGCCCTAGTATTTATTCCAGTATAGTCTGATTCCATACTCATTTGCATACTGTGTTCCTCTACATCTCAAAGATTGAGACTCTCTTATTTTAATTTTTAGCCTCATCACCAGACATGTGTCTAGTACATGGTAGGTATTCAGATTCAGTAAAGCCATTTTGAAGAAAAGAATGAGAGAGTTAATGAATGGTGAAGGGCATTAATGAAAAGCAGAACTCAGTCTGTCCTAACAAGAATTACCTGAATGAAGGCTGGGGGCAATGACTCATACCTGTAATCCATGCATTTTGGGAGGCCAATGTGGGAGGGCTGCTTGAGCCAGGAGTTTAAGATCAGCCTAAGCAACATAACAAGACCTAGTCTCTACAAAAAAATCAAAAAATTAGCTAGGCATGGTGGCATGTGCCTGTAGTCCCAGCTACTTGAGAGGCTGAGGCAGAAGGATCTCTTGAGCCCAGGAGGTCAAGGCTGTAGTGACCTGTGATCGTGCCTGGGCAACAGAGTGAGACCCCGACTAAAAAAAAAAAACGAGTGCTCTAAATCAGACAATTCCTAGTAATACAAAACAAAATACTGAAATAATGCTCTTGATATTGATTGTCAATGTATACTCATTCATGAGTTTGTACTTTCTGGCCTCTGCTATCACAATACTAGCCACCATGTGGCTTCTCAGAAGATGGGAGATGCTTCTCACCATGGAGGTCTCTGATCAAATGTCACCTAGAAGGTTCAAGCTCTTTCCTGACCTCTTAAGTGCATGCACACCAGGCCCCCAAGTCATTTACTCCCTATTCTATTTTCATCATAGCCCTTATTACTATTCTAGCAATATATTTGATGTATATTTTCAGTTTTTAGCCTTAATTTGGAGTTGACACTGGAACAGCCAATTGAATAGTCATCGGATCCAAAAATAAAAAGTAAAAAAGAAAGCCAAACTGGCCTTAAAGAACTTTGTTTATGAAAACTATACATTTCATTATTCTTATCCTGCAACTGTTCCATCAAAGTGGCCATCCTTCTGTCTGAATTATTTATGGTAGCATAAGAAGGACAGGTTGTGTTCATATGGTCAAACAGGCACTGTCTGGATTTTTCCCAAAGCAATGGAACAAACTGCAATGCTTTCAAAATGCTATGAAAATTGAAGATAGCTGAGCACAGTGGCTCAAGCCTGTAATCCCAGCACTTTAGGAGGCTGAGGCGAGAGGATTGCCTGAGTTCAGGGGTTCGAGACCAGCCTGGGGAACTTAGTAAGACCTCATCTCTAAAATAAATAAATAAACAAACAAATAGAAAATTAAAGATAAATGTATATAAGTAAATATTGTCCTACTCTGATTTGAGTTTTCCATTGCTTTCCCTGCCAAAATCAGATGTTTTCATATGAATTTGAAGAGTGAATTTTATGTAGTTGATAAAAGGAATGAAATTCTTCAGTTCAACAGCTAAACTTCTGACAATATAATGAATCTTCTCTTATAAAAAGCTTTAAGATATAATTCACATGCCATTAAATGGCTTTTAGTATGTTCACAGTTATGCAACCATCATCATAGTCAGTTTTAGAACATTTTTATCACCCCCAAAACAAGCCCCATCTCCCTTAGCAATCATCCCCTAATCTACCCATTGCCCCTAGGCCTAGGCAACCATGAAGCTACTTTCTATCTCTGTAGAAGTGCTTATTTGGGACTATTCATATAATTGGAATCATGTAACATGTAATCTAATGGGCCTTCTAATTCTATGATTATGTGTAATCATGTACATTCAATATAAAATTAATCCATTCATTCAACAAATATTTAAAGACTCCCTGCTATTTGCCAGGCATTATCTTAGGTGCCTGGTGATTCAACAGTGAACAAAGCAAGAACATTGCCAGAGTAGAGCTTTCTGTTGAATGAGAAAGAAAGACATTAATCAGATAAACACCCACAACAATCTACAAGTGATAATACCTGATATAAAAGAAACATAGCATGTGCT
The DNA here is from genome assembly GCA_963574415.1 of Tarsius wallacei. NCBI lineage: Eukaryota > Metazoa > Chordata > Mammalia > Primates > Tarsiidae > Tarsius > Tarsius wallacei. Next base: position 1,412 of record CAUYQG010241651.1, on the reverse strand, counting down.
AGGAGAACAGATGGGTGAAGCCACTCTTGTCTGGGTTTGGGGAAGGCTTCCCCTAAAAAGCAACATTTGAGTTCAAATATGGCATGGTCAGTCATTGACTAGGCAAAGAAGAGAATATGGAGAGGAGAAAGAGTTCGTGTGTTCCAGAGGGCGGAGATAGCTTGTACTAAAGAGTTGAGTAAGTTTGCCTTTGCAACTTAGTGCTATAGCTTTAGGAAACGCCTTTTGGAGCGCTGCATTGACTTTTGCAGCCAAACAGCTAAATATACTTAGTTTATGATTATTTGTAAAGCTATATTGCTAACAGTTCATGTGTCATAAAGCATAGAAATTTGTTTTTTATTACCTAGTTACTGGCAAAATCAAAATAAAGCTTATGGTATACTAGATATTTGAGGCCAAACTTTCAAATTGTTCTAAATTGGTTTGGTCATTCCAACATAAGGAACAGAATACCATGAAACAAATATGCCTAGAAGCATAGAAAGCTGGATATCCGGATGAACCTTAAATACTGCTAACCAGATGTTCTTTGTGTGAACAATTTCTTATGAAAATCTCGACGAGGGCTTTCAACACTTTTCCATTATTATATCTGAACTGTGCATTCTTTTAGAGACAAAGGAGGACATGTTAACCAAATTCATAATTTATTAGCCCACTTTCCAGAGACGCTTACTGGGTTCTGGCATACTGTACAATTCTGACTTTTGATCACTTGCCAAATAATGGAAAATAAATGGCTTGATCATTCTGTTACCTTCAACAGTTGTAAATCAAGATGGCCAGCCTCTCATAGAAGGAAAACTTAAAGAGAAGCAAGTCAGATGGAAGTTCATCAAGAGGTGGAAAACCCGTTATTTTACGTTGGCTGGAAATCAGCTTCTATTTCAAAAAGGAAAGTCTGTAAGTTTTGCTGTCATCTTCTACACTTGCATTATTAAGGTCTTGATCTCCACCAACCAGCTAAGCATTTTGTCTTGAGTTGAAACTGATAAGTTTCTCCTTCTCCATTTTACAGTAACAGCAATATTTTATTACATATGTCCCCCTTGTCTAGTCTGTTCATTCCTGTTAGTTAGTTCACTGTCCCTTTCCAGTTTATTTGGAAACCTGTTTTAGTTGACTTTAGTTTTCAAAGATGAACTGCAGAGGGATTGCATGGTGGTCTTGACTCAAACACTATACCTTTTGCTTCCTTGTGGAACACCTACATAAATTTATGGCTTATGACTGATTTTTTTATGATTATATGTTATTTTTAGGTACAGTGGCCCATGACTGTAATCCCAACACTCTGGGAGGCTGAGGCAGGAGGATTGCTTGAGTCAGGGGTTCGAGACCTCATCTCCTCACATACTCACATAGCACGACCTCATCTCCTCTCTCTCACATACACACACACACACACA
>CAUYQG010241645.1:0-22948 GCA_963574415.1 Tarsius wallacei | reverse complement strand
AGTGAGCCATGATTGTGTCATTGTACTCCCTCCAGCCTGGACCAAAGAGTGAGACCTTGTCTTGGGGTGGCGGGGGGTGGGAAGAAGCAGTCACTATGTATTTAAGCAAGAAAACAATGCTATAGAAAGAATTTATTTATCAGAGTAGAGGCAAAAAGATGCTATCTAAGACTCCTCATGGTGGCTTTTACCTTCTATAGGTAGTAATGGTAACTCATTTTTGCTATCAAAATAATAATACAATTCCTCAGTGATAAGCTATTAAAGGGTATGTTGCTGCCTCCTGCAGTTGCCAATGCCTAGATTTTAGGGCAATGCCTCTTCCACAAAGCCCTCAGGAGTTACAGCAATTACGACCACCAGCCTCAGAAAAGATTCCTCCCCTACCCCATGAAGCCTCCCTCCCCCACACCAGAGGTTGCTCAAGACCTTTCCCCAGCAGTATGGTCACTTTCATCTGATTTCTCCTTCCTCCAGGACATTCCTCATAACTACTTTTACTTTCTGCATCTCCAACCTCTTTCTCCTCTTAAATCTCTACCATCTTGGAAAGAAACTTTTGGCCTTGCATCTCCATCCAGTTACCCCCATCCCTATCCACGCTTCATGACCAAGCTCACTGGAAAAGTGCCCCTCCCCCTCCCCAGGCTCTCCCCTGGCAGCTGACCTTGGCCTTCCTGATGCCACTGGAAATGCTCTTGGTGAAGTCGGTGGATGCCTAACCCAGCAGACACCCCTTGGGTACCACTGTATTGGTTCTTCACACTCTTGGTTAACTTCTGGCTTCCCTTGACTCGTTTTTTTGGCCTTGTCCTGCTTATCCACAGTAAGTTGCCCAAAACTTTGCCACTGGAAGCAGCAATTGTGATGATGGTCCAGGTGGTCTGTTGCTTCTCCACAGAGGACTTGAGGCCTGGGATGGCTTTCTGGCTGGGGAAGGACCCGTCTGCCAGAATCTTCATTCACACCGGGAGTCAATGCTAGCCGTGGGACCTCAGCTGGGACTGCTGATCAGACTACCTAACACCCCTAACTCAGGTTTCTGCCTGAGGCCTGAGTTCAGATTGTACAGCCTCCAGTTCTTCCATGATGGCTTGAGGCTCCAAAGAGGACTGTCCCAGAAAACCCAGTGGCAGCTCTCTTCTTGTATTGCTAGCCTTGAGGGTCATACCGCAGCTCCTCCCCTGGAGTCTCAAACTTTCCCAGGTCACGGGAGAGGAACACAGCCTCCCCACCATGAAGGCGTGTCGACATCACATGGTAAGAGAGCATGTGGGCCGGGCACGGTGGCTCGAACCTGTAATCCCAGCATTTTGGGAGGCCGAGGTGAGAGGATTGTCTGAGCTTAGGGGTTTGAGACCAGCCTGGGCAACTTGGTAAGCCCTCGTCTCTACAATAAGTCAAAAAATAAGCCAGGCATCATAGTGCGCACCTATAGTTCCAGCTACTTGGAAGGCTGAGGTAGAAGAATCACCTGACCCCAGCAGGTCAAGACTGCAGTGGCCGTGAGTATGCCACTGCACTCCAGTCTGGGCGACAGAGTGAGACTCCAACTCAAAAAATAAAAGCGAGCATGTGGGATGAAGTCATCATTGGCGCAATCTGCCACCATCCTCTTTCCTGACTGCCCTTCCCATGCCTGCCTCAATGACAGCGTTCTCTAGAGTCTCACCACGGACTGACAGCACACACTGTCCCTGGTCAAGTGGATCCACACCTGTGGCTCCAACGCTCATCTTGGTCTTCACCTGATCTGGAACATGCGCTGACACCTTAGCCTGGATTTCTTGAGATGCCCCCAGATCAACACAGCCAAGACAGCCCTCTCATGCCCCCATCAAGCCAGCTTCTCCCCAAGCACTGCCCAGTGTGACCGGGACACCGTCTGGTTTCCAGTGTCATTTTTGTGAAGGCATCCTCGATGCCTCCCTCCCATCCTCACTCTCCACACCCATGGCCGTCAGCTCTCAGTAGCCCTGCCCACGTGACACCTCAGACCTTCTCCCCCGCCCTGGGCCCCTCCCCTGCCTGAACTCACAGCCTCTTCGTCTCCAGAGGGGCTTTGGTAATAACTTGGAGCTGGCCTCCCCACCTCCAAGGGTGCCCTCCTCCACACTCCTCACTTCCCGATCTGTCTGTAACACTGCTCATGTCACTCGCCCCTGGAAGCCCTTGAATGGTGGCCCTACCTTCAGCGCCAAGTTCAAATTCCTCCATGTATAGAAGCGCTGGCCCTCGGGACTGGCCATCACCACCCTTCCCAGTCTCCCTCCTCCTATTCCCTCACAAGTCACCCTACATTGCAGCACACTGAACTTCCTGCAGTCTCCGGAACATTCTTCCTATTTCCATGCCTTTGCATATGCTGTTCCCTCTGCCAGGAAATTCCTTTCCATCCCCTGCTTAGAAACGTCTACTCAGTGTCAAATACCTACATCAAGTGGGACAGCTTTGGCTCTGCTTTTGGAAGGCTGTCAGTCGCAAGTCCTACGTGTCACTACAGCACACATTCCCAACATCTGCATCTTTTCATCACATGCAACATGATCACATGATGCCATCATCTGTTTATATTATCATCACCATTCTGGCTGCCGTCACTGTATGAGTCTGTGTGTGAAAAGACTTGCAAATAGACTTGTGATAAGAAAAGACGCCCTTCACCACAGGCCACCCATCACAAACTTGACCCAACCCGACAAGAAGCCAACTCCTTCCTGAGATAAAGTTGGGGTAGAGGAGGTGTCCCGTGATGTCCCATCTCCTTCAAGAGTGACAAAGTTCAAGGGTCGCTGCTAGGTCTGGGCTGCCAGCACGTGTATGTGGTCTCCCTCTGCCTTCCCTTGTGTACTGGTCACCCGGACCCTCCAAAAGGGGGCATTGTTACCTTCCATCCGCCCATGAGGAGACCAGGTCTCGGGCTCAGTGATGAGCATAAGGCCCCCAGCTGACAGGTGGCGGAGCCGGCCTTGAGCCCACGTGGGCCTAGCACCAGGTCCCATGCTAGTTCACTGCCTCTGCTGCCTTCCTTAGGCTTGCAGAACTGAGGTTTCACCTCTTCAGGGCACTTTCAGGACAGAGTGGGAGCCCCGGTAGTCCTGTGTGGGGGCTGAGGAATGCCAAGTGTTGTTTTACCCATAAACCACCAGCAGAGAAGGAGTTGCTGGAAGGCCTCCCCTGAAGCACACATGCTGGAGAAATCCCCCCTTCAGGAGAGACAGTGAGTGGCACTGTTGGGCAGATAAGTCCCACATGCATAAGAAACGGATCCCACCAGCCAAGGGTGGCATCCATACACACACACGCGTGAGAGAGGGGGTCCAGGTCATGATGGCTGTTGTCGCTCCGGAGGGGGGAAGTTCCACAGAGGTACATCTCTTGTGAGGTTCAGTTCATCACATAAGTATATCAGTCAAAACTCCTTCCACTGAAAGTGATAAAAAATAAAATCAAACTCACTTAAGCCAAAAGAGAAAGTATGTCGGCTCATTTACTGATGTCTAATAAACACCCCCAACACTTAGTACCTTAAAAGAACAACTCTGATTCTGTGGATTGTTGGGCGGTTTACCCACTGGGTTCAGCTGGGCTTACCCAGTGCAGCCGCACCCAGCTGGAGGGCCAACAAGGCTGGAGTCTGAGGAGTCCTCGCTGGCATGCTGGGCAGCCAGTGCCAGCAGTTGGCTCAGTTCTGCTCCACAGGGCCTCTCCTCCTCCCGTAGGTGAGTCTGGCTTTCCTACAGGTTATCTCAGGGGGCAGAGGCCAGAGGCTCGGGGGCGTCTCCAGAACTCACACAACGTCACTGCCCCACCATCTATGAGTCAAAGTAAGTCACAAGGCCAGCCCAGATTCATGAGGTGTGGGAAAAGGCCCCACCTTTTAAGGAAAGGAGCCACAAAGAAATGGCGGCAGGCCAGGCTTGGTGGTTCAGCCTGTAATCCCAGCACTTTGGGAGGCCGAGGCGAGTGGATTGCCTGAGCCCGCGGGTTCAAGATCAACCCGAGCAACTTGGTGAGACCTCATCTCTACAATAAATCAAAAATTAGCCAGGCATAGTAGTGCATACCTGTAGTTCCAGCTACTTGGAAGGCTGGGGCGGAAGGATTGCTGGAGTCCAGCAGGTCGATGCTGGAGTGGCCATGAGTGTGCCACTGCACTCTGGCTTGGGTGACAGAGTGAGACTCTAACTCAAAAGAAAAATGGGGGCAATATTTAAGCTATGACAGGAAGTTACTAGCTAATATAAATGAGAGATTCAAGGAAGCTTTGATCATAGCTGGATTCAGGCAATCACACTGTATTAAAAAACTTGTCTCTCTCCTCTCTCGGCTTTGGTTTGCTCTATGTTGGTTTTATTCTGAGCAGCTGTTCTGTCATAATGATCACATGGCTACCAACCACTGCAGGTCTAACATCTTTAGAGTGTACCAACCCCTATTTCTCTTTCCTAATAGTTTCAACAAAAAAGTCGCAGAATTGAATCCATGGGCCCAGCTTGGATCACATGACCATCTCTGAGCCAGGGGAAGGATTACACTGACCAAGCCTGGGTCATACATTCACCCTAAAACTAGGAAGTGGGTTCAGTCCACTAAGTTACAGGGAGCAAGAGGGAGGGGGAGTTCCCCAAAGGAAAGTAGAGATTCTATTGCCAGACGCTAGGTAGATCAAAACAACAGATGTGTCCCAAAACAGCCCTCTTGAGATGGTGACAGGGCAGAGAGTCACCACAGAGAGCCACCACCACAGAATGCGCGGAGTTTCTCTGCCCCAGTGCATCATGGAACTTTGCCAGCTGACAAGTCCCAGCCTCCCAGCGGGGTGGTGTGTGCACCACTGAATAGCTTCTTGTGCGTCTGAAAAACAAAGACATAGGACAAAGCCTTCTGCAACATGCACTTGTATAACTCTTCAGTTTGGTGAAGATGTTCTTTCTCAGACATCGGTCAAGTTGCTCCTCAGATGGCCTGCCCTAAGAGGAAGCATAAGGCCTTGTCTTTCTGCTCAGGGATTTCTCTGGATCAGATGCAAACACAACTTGCCCCTCGCCTCCCATGGCTCCATCACCAGCCAACTCATAAAGTCTTGGAAGCACCAGGGTCAACACCATGAAGCCTGAGGGCCTCCAGTGAAGGTCAGAGAGCTTCACCCTGAGAACACTTCCCATATAGCCCGCAGAAACCAGGCCCTCCACTGCAACGAATGAACGAGTGAGTCAAAGACTGCGAAAATGAGTGAGGGAATGAACCCAAATGCCCTCCTAGCCAGAGATCTGCTTCAGGCCCCAAGACCCAGGCCCAGAGGCAAAGACTGCAGAGGAGCAAATGTGCCTAAGCAGTCCCAGCAGCCCACCCCTTGGAATGTCACTAATTCACATGGTAGCACTCCCTTCACTTCCTGGACCCCTCCTGAACAGAGGGGCTGAGAGAAAGAATTCTCACTAAATTCCATCTCTTGGTACAGCAGTGGCATGTGGCCCTTAAGTCTTGGTCTTCCACTGAAGTGGACAGCATCCTTCCAGAACTGCGGCTGGCCAGCTGCAATCCCCAATTCTGCCTCAGTATAAGGAACAGCTCCAACCCCAACACAAGATGCTCCTCTACCCTCAAGCATGAGCCTGACACCTGCGCGTGCAGAGGCCGGAGGTTTCAAGAGGCTCTCTTCCTTCCAGGGGAGCTTGTCTTGGCATACGTAAGTAGATGCTGGCAAAAGCCAGTGGAATTCGGAGTGGTTCGTGTTCTTTAAAGTCACCACTGCATAGGCCATGGGTTCCAGCCCTTGCCTGATATCCCTGATTTTGATCTATAGTGTTCGCGGAAGAAGCAGCCCTAAACCAGAATGTGCCTGTCACCTGCGACCCCTTGTAGAAACACCGTTTCCTCAAGCCAGAGCAACTCAGGTAAGTTGCAGGCTGTGCTTCAGGAAATCCACCCTTCAAGAAATACATGCCTGCAGGACATCACAAGCTGCTCGATGGCTGCATTTCAGCCCCTGGGAGAAGAGGCCAAGACTCTGCCAGTGATGGCCAGGCCCAGGCTGGCATGACTGCAGCTTCCATGCTAGGCCAGGCCAGTGTGGCACGTGGCCCACAGCCGAGCCAGCCGTGGTAAACACAGGGCTAGAGGAGACTCCTCACTGTGGCACATGGCGCACCTTGCCCGAGCCCTGGGATCACCCGGTTATCCAGTTCAGAAATATCAAAGGGGACAGCCTTTGGGTGTTGGGGACGGGCAAGAACCAGTTTGCTTCTGTGACATCTTCCATCACACAATTACATCATGAGTCAACCCCCCGCTACCCAAGAGAAGCTTCTAAGGTCAACAAGACTCTCCATGCCTCAGTTTCTGCATCTGTAAAATGGGATAATAATAATGCTCTCCTCATAAGGTTGCCGTAATAAAATGGCTTCTTATGTGTAAGGTCTTGGGAAAGCACCTGTCTCTCCAGGTGAGTGCTATGAGGGACTTCGTCAGGCACTGCCCCATAAAGTCAGGCCCTATCTTGTCCCGTCTCATTCTGTCATCCCCAGTGCCTAGAACATTGGCCAGCACACAATGGCAACTTAATAAACTCTTGTGGAATTGTTGATTTGAACAGCAGAAAACACCAGTTCTGTGCCGGTCCTTTGCTGGGTGCCTCATAACAGAAGAATAAATGCATGCGGTCCCAGCCTCTGCCACATCTCTGAAAGACAAGGTTGCAAGTTAGCTGCCTCCCACATGGCTGGTTCCAGGAGGCTCTGTGATCCTCCCCTCTCTCCCTAGGCCTCCCTCCACACTGACAACCCCTGCAGCACACAGCTACCTGTGCAGGGACTGGAAAGAAGTTTCAAAGACCTACCATGGAGCACACTATGTATGTGCAGAGTGAACAAAAGTGGGTATGGTGAGCACATCAAAAGCATGGACATCTCCACATCCCTCCTAGCAAGTAAAAAGCTGAACATGGCCGGGCTCAGTGGCTCAGCCTGTAATTCCAGCGCTTTGGGAGGCCGAGGTGAGTGGATTGCCTGAGCCCGCGGGTTCGAGACCCGCCTGGGCAACCTGGCGAGACCTCATCTCTACAATAAATTTAAAAAAAAATTAGCTGGGCATGGTAGCGCGTGCCTGTAGTTCCAGCTACTTAGAAGATTGAGGCAGAAGGATTACCGGAGCACAGCAGGTTGAGGCTACAGTGGCCGGGAGTGGCCACTGCACTCCGGTCTGGGTGACAGAGTGAGACTCTAACTCAAAAAAACCCCCCAAAAAACAAAAAACTGAACACACTGCAAGGCAACAGCTCTCCTTCCACAGGGCACACCACTGCCCCAGAGCCGGAGAGACAGGCAGGCAGATGCAGAGAACCACAACTGGGCAGACCAGGAGCCTCTGTAGGAAACAGCGTGGTAGGAAAACCCAGCATGTCATTGACAACTTCCTGAAGGTTCTGAGTGAACAAGTTCAAGAGTTAAAAACTCCAAGAGGTCCAATCTTGGAGGACCTCCACGCTATTGTGAGTTTTACCTCCAGGAGCCCTACCAAGTTCTCAGTGAGTACAAGAGAAAAATCCTCTCATGCTTCCAGCAGGGGGAGGGGGAAAGTAGCCATTTTGGAATACAGGAGAGCATTCTGTTCTTCTTTGAACAAAGTCCACCTTCAAGAGAACCTATTTTACCAGAGCCTGGCCTGCTAGGATTTTACCAGAACCCAGCCTATCTGGGGGAAGGGGAATACCCAACTCCAGCCCACTCCAGCCATCCTGTCTCACCTAAGGTGGGGGAAATACTGAGAAGCAGTATTGTGATGCTCAGAGTCCAGGGGTGCAGGCTCAGAAAAAGAGACCTACTCTCAGCACTACAGAGGTTTCCTGTTCCCACACATCACCACCATATCACTGAAGGCCTATTCTCACCAGTCCTTTTACCCAGTACATGATGGCTGGCTTTCAACAAAAAAATTACAAGACATATTAGAAGGCAAAAAAAAAAAAAAAGAGCTAAAGCAGGCATCAGGACCAGACTCAAATATGGCAGATATGTTGGAGTTATCAGATCAGGAATTGTTTAAAACTAGGATTAACAGGCTAAGGGCTCTAATTAAAAAAGCAGACAATGTACAAGAACAGATGGACAATGTTAGCAGAAAAGTGGAAATCCTAAAAAGAATCAAAAAGAAACACAAGAGATCAAAAACACTACTACAGAAATGAAGATGGCCTTTGATTGGCTCATTAGTAGACTGGACATGGCAGAGAAAAGCATCTCGGAGCTTGAGAATACAATAGAAACTTCCAAAACTGAAAGGCAGAGAAAAAAGACTGAAAAAAAAAAGAACAGATTATCCAAGAACTTTGAGCCAACACAAAAGGTATAACATATGCATAATGGGAATACCAGAAGGAAAAGGAAGAGAAAAGGAAACAGAAGAGATATTTGAGGCAACAGTGACTAAGAATGTTCCCTAAATTCACATCACATCAGCCCACAGATCCGGGAAGCTCAGAGAACACAAAGTCAGATAAGTGCCACAAAAAAAAAAAACAAAAAAACCCACACCTAGGTAGATCATATTCAAACTGCAGAAAATCAAAGATAAAGAAAAAATCTTAAAGGAAGCCAGACGGGAAAAAAACACATTACCTACAGAGGAACAAAAATAAGAATTAAAATATGAGTTCTCAGAAATCATGCAAGGAAGAATAGAGTACAGTGAAATATTTTAAATGTTAAGAGAAAAAAAACACCAACCTAGAATTCTGTATGCTGCAAAATCATCCTTCAAAAGTGAAGAAAAAACAGACTTTCTCAGGGATACAAAAACAGAGAATTTGTTGCCAGTAGACCTGCCTTGCAAGAAATGTTAAAAGGTTTTCAGAAGGAAGAAAAATGATCAAGGTCAGAAATTCAGATCTATATAAAGAAAGGAAGAGTATTAGAGAAAAAAATACGTGAAAGTAAAACAAAAACTTGTATTTGTATTTATTGATTTTAAAGACAAGGTCTCATTCTGTTGCCCAGGTTAGTGTACAATGGCACTGTCATAGCTCACTGCAGCCTTGAACTCCTGGGCTCAAGTGTTCCTCCCACCTCAGCCTCCCAAGTAGCTGGGACTACAGGCATGAGCCACCACACCTGGCTACTTTTTTCCTTTTTTTTTTTGTAGAGTCAGAGTCTCATTATGTTGCCCAGGCTGATCTCGAACTCCTGGCCTCAAGTGATCTTCCTGCCTCAGCCTCCCAAAGCTCTGGGATTACAGGCATGAGCCATATGTCAATAATCACTTTAAGTATCAATGGCCTAAATGCACCAATTAAAAGTACTTAGAAGAAAACAAAAGTGGGTGTGGCTACCACAAGCCACCGGGTCTGGGTCCATGAGTGAGCACATCACAGCCCTGCCCTTCTTGGCTTTCCAACCCACAAGGGAAGGCTCGCGAGAGCTGAGGGGAGAAGGGGGCTAGAAGAGCCAGCCCTAAGCCTCCAGCTCCATGGCATATCCTGGACCAGGAGTGGGAGCACATCACCAGCAGGCAGTGACCAGCCTGACCCTGAGCACAGATGCAGGAGGAGGGCACCTCCCTCAGCAGGTTCTGCCCACCTCCTCCAGCAGAAGCACTGCTTGCAGTCTCAGCGAGTGCAGAGAAGGTGACCAGGACTGCACAAGCTTCCCTTGGATGCTGCACTCAGGAACATAGCCTGCAGTACCAGAGAAGCGGAAGCGAAGGAAGACCTCAGGAGGGACAGGGTATCTAGGCACCGGGAGAAGACCTGGCTGCATGAGGAGGAAGCCACGTGGATAGTGCCCTCCCTCCATCCGCCCACAGGCGAGGTTCCTCCTGACCCCCCACAGGTTGAGAACGGGAATGAATTTGATTCACTGCATACCAAAAAAACTTCATTTTGAACAAAAGGGAACAGAACCACAGACTAAATCTTTCATGTGTTGATGGGATTTTTTTAGCTTTAAGCCCAAGGGGGGAAACTAATTTGGGGTTCTCGTGAGAACCTCTCCTATCTCCTTGTTACATCTGTGATTGTTTTTCTTCATGGTATTTTTTAATTGGCAAAAATTGTATTTACAGTCATCCCTCAGTATCCATGGGAGACTGGTTCTAGGATTCAGTGACAGTACCAAAATCTGTGGATACTCAAGTCTCTTATATAAAATGGCTTAGTGCCTATCCCATCTGTGATTTTAATAATAGTTAAAACTGACTGAGCTCCCTACCTTCACCACCCTGGAGTTCCTCAATGACCCAAGAAGGTCAATAATGTCCTCCATTTACAGACGAGGAAGCAGCAGTGTGGAGCTTAGTTAATTTGCCCAAGAACACACAGATAGAAGGCAGCAGAGCAGAAACCCAATCCCAGGTCTAGTCCCAAACCATCATGCTACACTACCCTCCGAGTGGGCAAGAAAGCAGGCAGCTAGTCGAATGGCAATGGCTCAGATGTCTCCCGAGACAGGCATGCATTTCATTCTCAAAGTACTTAAGGCTTTAAGGAAAGAAAAAACACGAACTGAAGGCCAAGCACGGTAGCTCACACCTATAATCCCAGAGCTCTCGGAGGCTGAGGCAGCAGGTGTTTGAGACCAGCATGGGCAACATAGCAAGTCCCCATCTCTGCAAAACAAAATAAAAACTTAGCCAGGCATGGTAGCTCACACCTGTAGTCCCAGCTACTTGGGAGGTTGGGGTGAAAGGATCGCTGGAGCCCAGGAGTTTGAGACTGCAGTGAGCTATGACCGCACCACTGCATTCCAGCCTGGGTGACAGAGCAAAACCTCATCTTACAAATAGAAAAAACAGTACAAACTGGAACTCAGCCACAGATGGACCCGAGGCTGTGAGCCCAGTCTTTCTAAGCCTCAACCTTGATAGGAGAAGACCGTGTAGTATCACACCACCAGAAGCAGCAAGTGGTCCTCAAAGCAGGGAGGAGGCTGGAAGTAAGGAGGCTAGAAATAGTGCCTGCTGTCCTCCGCCCAGCCCTGACTTCTGCCATCCATCTCTCTACGGCTTTCTGAAGTCTGCCTGAGAGGCAGGAGGAGGTGTCCACAGAAGAAAGGCCCTGGATACTTTCAGACCTCCTCAACAAAAATCAGCGGTTTCCACCCATACCCCAGGAGAGTGTTCCTTTTAAAGGCCCCCCAGGAAGTGACCATGCGGACCACCAAACACGCTCCTGCTCCGGACCATCTGCCGGTCAGGAGGGTAGAGTCTGCACTGCTCTTGTTCCTGTCAACAAGCATCCAGAGTCCTGCACCAAGACTTCCTCAAACCGAGTATCTGGCTGCCTGTCCCATCGGCCCTGCTTCACATTTCTGGACTGAAACCTTCCTCATTGCAGAAACCAGAAACCCACCCTTTTGGGGGAACCAGAAGGCTATGAAAAGCAGGCACAGTCAGGCAGCAGCGACAGGGAGTTTCCACACGTCCCAAAGTCTTGGTCACATATCCCAACCGCTGAAACTGGCAAAGTGGCCAAAGGAAACTCAGGAACAAAATCCTCTATGGAAAGTCAAGCTATTTCCTCCCCTCAGTCAAAACTGTGCAACTTTCCGAGGTATACCAGGGATCTTTGAAAAGTCTGGCCAGGCCTGGTGGCTCATGCTTGTAATCTCAGCATTTTGGGAGGCTGAAGTAGAAGCATTGCTTGTGTCTACAAAACATCAAAAAATTAGCTAGGCATAGTGGCATGCGCTTGTAGTACCAGCAAGTCAGAAGGCTGAGGTGGGAGGATCACTTGGGCCTAGGAGTTCAAGGCTGCAGTGAGCTATGATGGCGCCACTGCACTTCAGCCTGGGCCACAGAGCAAGACCCTATCGGGAGGAAGGAAGGAAGGAAGGAAGGAAGGAAGGAAGGAAGGAAGGAAGGAAGGAAAGAAGGAAGGAAGGAAGGATTAAGTAAGTTAGTTGTGCACAGGGCAATGAAGGGACAGACCTGGGATCTGGGTTTCGGCCCTAGCCCTATCACCAGCTGGCCGAGTGCCCTGGGACAGTCCTTCACCGAATACGTAAAATGAAGGTTTTTGTAGGAATCATCCACAGATGTACAAGCCTACACAATCACATTTCCCCATCCTGGGTTTTCTAGAATCATCTTCACATGGCCTACTTACTCTATTCCAAAAGTTTCCAAACTTTTTCTACATGCCCTTTTTCCTATGGCTCCTCCTCTAGGAACATCTGCCCCGGGCATCGCTTGGAGGTCATTTACTCTTCTAAGAGATGAAGCAAGTGATCACTCTGGAAAGGAAAACCCCTCTCCGGGCTGACCATCCGTGTCCAGCATGCTTCTCAGCACGCATCTCATCTCGCCCTTCTATGGGACTCCAAAGCCCCAGATCCCTAAACAGACCCAGTGCTTGTCACTTCAGTGTCCCTTCCCACCCGGTCCAACAGCCACAAGGGCAGGAGGAGTTGGCAGGATTAACCCAACCCCTAGCCCAGAAATGGGGCATCCCATCTCCCACCCCTGCCTCATGCGTTGGCCAAGGAGGGCTTGTCACTCATAGCACGGCACCAACCAGGCCAAAGGGATCCGGTGCAGATGGGTAAGCAAAGGGACTCTCTAGGACGGAGACGCTCCCCTTCCAAGAGCACTCCTGGAGGCCAATTCTCTTTTCCCTCTTCTAGAGAGGTTGATTGCAGAGCTCTAAGAGGCCCAGAACCACTGCAGTCCTTCACCCCACAGAAAGACAGATCTTGGGATATATAGATACCACAAAAGATGGAGGGAGAAAATAAAGGCATTGTGTTTTTGGAGGCACCACTGAGCCACCCCTGAAAGCCACTGTATTACTCTGCTAGGGCTGCTATAACAGAACACCATGGACAGGGTGGCTTAAACCACAGAAATGTACAGCCTTAAAGCTCTGGAGGCTGAAGTCCAAGATCAAGGCATCAGCAGGGATGGCTTTCTCTGAGGCCTCTCTCCTGGGCCTACAGATGGCCGCCTTCTTGCCAATTCTCACGGGCTCTTGCGCCCTGGGGTGCCTCTGTGCATCCTCATCTCCTCCTCTGATGAGGTCCCCAGGCAGACTGGATGAGGCCCACCCCAACAGCCTCACTTATAACTCAGTCACCTTTTTTAAGGCCCATCTCCAAATGCGGTCTTATCCTGAGGTCCTGGAGTTAGGGCCTCAACAGTCAAATCTGGGGGAGACACCATTCAGTCCACAGCACCTGTCTTATGCCTGTACCTTGTTACTTGAGCCAATGAATCCTCCTCATTGTGTCAGCCAGTTCAGAATGTGCTATCTGCTTCTTGTAATGCAAATTCCCAACACATGAGAGGAATAAAAAAAAAAAAACGGAATTGATTTATAAAAATGTGTGTATTTATTCTTATGTTTAAGCATTAAGTTACCTTCAAAGTACTTTCCATTTGATACAATACACCTATGGAGACACTTTTTCCACTGCTCAAAACAGTTTCTGAACTCATTGATTTTGATGCCTTTTAGTGCTTCTGCCATGTTTTGTTTCACCTCTTCCACATCGGCAAAACATGTCCCTTGGAAGACTTTTTTTCATCCAGGGAAACAATAAAAATTGCTCAGGGCGAGACCAGGTGAATAGGGTAGGTGGGGCATGGGAGTCATGCCGTTTTGGTCTAAGCTGCTGAACACTCAGCAGCGTGGGCAGGTGTGCTCATAAATCTCCCATCATGAAATGGGTAAACATGCTGAAACAATCTCCAGGAAAAAAAATCCACTGAAGCCTAATGCATCCTCTCACGACGACGCTAGTTGGTACACTATGCCAATGGATTCCTAGAACACTTGCCTAGTGGGGGAAGCCTGTTCTACAAGGGGCCTGCCAAAGAAAATTCCCAGTTTTTTGGGGTCCTCACCTCATACAAACACACTGAAGGTCTCATACAAAGCTGACCTACAGCAATGCCTGAAAGGCCTCCCAACTAGCACCAAGGCGTACACCCAGCTCCCTGATGCTCTTACCACTTCCACCAGGAACCAAGGTGGCACTGCTTGCAAGGCCACCCTCTCAAAACTCTGCAGCCACATGCAGCCTCCAACGAGGGGCCGCTGAGAAGGCAGCGCTGGCACCAAAGCCCCTTCTCTATCCCTCCACAGCAGTACCAGAATCCAGGAAGATGATGGCAATGCCACTCTTTTCAAACAACTGTTACTTGTTTTTTTTAAAAAAATCAGTGAACTAACAGGTCCAGCAATGATCACCAGCAGGTGCTAACATCACAGGTGTATGTGATTCCTGATAGACTCACATGCTAATACCCATGAAATACACTTGCCAAAAAAAAAAAAAAAAAATACCAAGGCCAGGTGCACTGGCTCACACCGGTAATCCCAGCATGTTTCAAGGCTGAGGCAGGAGGATTGCTTGAGACCAGGAGTTTGAAACCAGCCTGGGCAACATAGTGAGATCATTTCCACCCCCCAAGCTCTACCAAAAAAAAAAAAAAATCAAAAAATTATCCAGGCATGGTGGCACATGCCTGTTGTCCTAGCTACTCGGGAGGCTGAGGCAGGATGACCGCCTGAGCCCAGGAGGTCAAAGTTATGGTAAGCCATGATCGCATCACTGTACTTTGGCCTGAGTGACAGAGTAAGACCTCGACTCAAAAAATAAAAAATAAAAATAAAAATAACTGATCAAACCTATAGCTGTAGCTCTCCTTTTACAAGAAATACAAAGGAGAGAAGAATATATTATAAAACACAGCAAAAAGACAAGCCACAAAAATCTACTGTGGAAACCCAAGAATGGCCTATTTAGTCAACAAATAAATTACAAAGTAAAACAGGAGTAGAAGGGAAGCCCAGAGATTAAAAGAGACTTAAGAGACAGACCAGTCAATTGCAATATGTGGACCTTATTTGGATCCTGATTCAAGCAAATAGAAAAAGCAAATTTAAGGGATAATCAGGTAATCAGGAAGATGAGTGTTGACTGAGTGTTTGATGGTATTCTATTAAGGAATAATTCCTGATATTCTTTGGTTGTGATATGGTATTGTGGCTAGTTTGTCTTAGTTCCTATCTTTTAGAGACATATATATGAAAATCTTTACAGATGATAAGATACAATGTCAGATTTACTTCAAAATCATCTCACAGAGGACTAGGGAGACGTGGGAGAGACAAGATTGGCTGTGAGGAGTCCCTGCTCAAAGTAGGCAAGGGGTCCCAGGGAGCCCATTACACTATTCTCTCTTTCTTAATGTATATTTAGAAGTTTTCATGAAAATTTAAAATGTAATGAATAGCAAGGACTCAAAGGTGGAGAGTCTAAATTCTTTGCCAAAGTCCTGGTGTCCCTGTCAGCGTAGCCTGCTTCCCAAGTCCCGCCTTTTATGTAAATTCCCCCAGTGACCTTCACGGAACACTTCCAGCTTCTTTCTCAATGTTACTGGGAATTTCTGAAACATGGGGCAAACACTCTTCTCAAGGGTTATACCCAGAAGCTCATGTCACAGAAAACACCATGTCAAGTCACAGCAAACATTCACAGAGGACCTGAGCGTCATGTATTCGCTGCTGCTTGTGCAACCCAAGTCTTCAGGAATTATTCACCCTAATTTCTGTCATCTCAGTAGGGGAAGGCTTTCCTCTGCCTGACATCAAAGACAGAAACCATAATCGATTAGCTACATAAAGATGTAAAATGTTAATAGATTGAAACAGGTATCTTTTGATATACTGAGAAAAGCATTTAACAGACATGCTAGAAAGACAAATTAATGTCTGCAGTACCTTTTTAAAAAGCGACCACTCCTATTTTTAAAATTATCAATAACACTGGGCAGATAATTTACAAAAGGAAAGGAAGCGATGTAGAATTGCTTCCAGATACAATATAGGACACCCAGGTAAATGTCAATTTCAGATACACAACGAATCATTTTTATTTGGGTCTTACACTGAAACATTATTTATTGTGATCTGAAATTCACATTTACCTGGACACCCTATCTTTGTACTTTCCAACTCCAGACATCTTAAACTAATGGCAGCTGGGAGCGGTGGCTCATGCCTATAATCCCAGCACTTTGGGAGGCCAAGGCAAGTAGATTGCTTGAGCCCAGAAATTTGAGACCCACCTGGGCGACATAGCGAGACCTCAACTCTACAAAAAATAAAAATTAGCCAGGCGTGGTTGCACATGCCTGTAGTCCCAGCTACTTGGGAGGCTAAGATGGAAGGATTGCCTGAGCCCAGGAGGCTGAGGCTGTGGTGAGCCTCGTGATCATGCCAGGGCATTCCAGCCTGGATGACAGAGTGAGATGCCAACTCAACAAACAAACAAAAAGAATGGCCAATAGCTTTGAGAAGATGAGCCACATTCCTACAACAGGAGCAGAGGCCGGAGGGGCAGAGAGAAGCATCACAGTTGAGAGGAGGCTGGTCTCAGGAGGGTAAGAGGGACATGGCCAGTGTGGTGCAGAAAAGTGGAGGGTGGGGGGAAGCAGTGGGAGGGGAGGACTGCAAATTAGGTTAAACATCCCTGAGAACGTTCTTTAGAGGACAGGAAAGCCGGCTAATTTTTTGATATTTTGTAGCAACAAGGTCTCACTTTGTTGCCCAGGCTGGTCTCGAATTCCTGGGCTCAAACAATCTTCTTGCCTTGGCCTCCCAAAGTGCTGGGATTACAGGTGCGAGCCACTGTGCCTGCAAAAGGCATTTTAATCTTTTATGAAACACTTTACTACATATTACTTAATATATTAAAAAAGAATTTTTAAATCCATGTACTCACCAATTTAAAAGCAAGCAACAATTTTAAAACAAATTTAAAACCGAAGATAGAAACCATAATAACAGACTAGTTGTGTCACAAATTTCACCCAATTTAAAGACAAACAAGATTACTGATCCAACCCAAGCCTTCTCTGTGACCCCCTGACAAGTCCCTCTCCCCACTGCCCATAAACCCAACATGACCATCAACCTGAGCTCCGCACAGCACTTAGTATCACCCCGAATTTTCTCACACATTTTTTGCATCTAAACAATCTGTTGTTTCTGCATGTTTTCGTTCTTCACACAAACAGTAGCATGACGCACGTGTGCTTCTGCAGTCTGCCTTTTTTACTCTACATTTGAATCACAGAATTGCTCCATGACGATGAGTCTAGCTTTAGATTAGTCGAGTTCAGGCTGTACAGAACTCCATTGCGCGTGTATGCCATTACTTGTTTTTATATTCTTCTGCTGATGGGCATTTAACTCGTTTCCAGAGTTTTACTGCTACCAAAAAAAAATGCTACCATGAACATCCTTAGACATGAAAGTGTCTCCAGGGTGTATACTGGAGCAGAATTCCAAGGTCAAAGAGTGTGCAACTGCAATTCTACAAAGTGATCATCCTAATCCACCAGCAGCAATAAATACATTTTTTACAGTTATGTCCTGCTGAGGTTAACTGAAAACTCCCCGGTAGAGCATGCTGACTCTGAGGAGGAAACCCGGCATTAGCAGTGACTGGCTCTAAATGCCAGGCTAACATGAATGCAGGCCAGTGTGTCAGACAGACTGAACCCGGGGTCGCTCGGGAGTCAGACTGGACCGAGACAGGTTTGGGGGTGTTTATAATCATGCATGTTTTAACATTTATTATTTTGCTCTAAAACATGCACATTGCAAACAAAATTAGTTTAATGATTACTAAAATGCATCTCATCGAAGCTGAACAGCCCACGACACCCACAGCGTGACATATAATCCACCCAATTTTTCAATACATAACCTTTTTTTATTTTTTGCACAAAGCGGATTATATGTTCTGGTTTGCATTTTACTTCTTTTTACTGTCCAATATATCTTTACAAGGAAAGAAACCATCTGCCTTTATTGAAAATTCTATTATTCATTAAACATTTACTAAGCACCTGCTCCTGGGCAAGACGGAGTCTATAAAGAAAATTAAGCAACTCTGTCACTAAGAGGCCCCCATGCTGAAGGAAAGAAACTAACAGATGTGGGTTGTAATAGCAGCCCCTACTTATCCAGCACTTTCCATGAGCCAGGCACGGTGCTAGACCCTCGATGAATGCAGGAGGCAGAATAACAGCCCCCAAAGATGACCACATCCTCATCCTAATGATGTTCATGGGAAGGAGTTAAGGCTGTCATCAGCTGGCCTCGAAATAAGAGGATTGGCCTGGATTATCTGGGGAGCCCCAATGTAATCACAAGGTCCTTAAGTAAAGAAGAGGGAAGAGTCAGAATCAGACAGCAGCAAGAGGAAGATGTGGCCAGCCATTACTGGCTTTGCAAGTGGAGGAGACCGTGAGCCAAGGACTGTGGGCAGCTCTGGAAACGGCAAGAAAACGGACTCTCTCCTGGAGCCTCCCAGGAAGGAACCCAGCCCTGCTGATTTTTTAGCCCATTAAAATTGTGTCAGGCCAGGCTCGGTGGCTCAGCCTGTAATCCCGCGCTTTGGGAGGCTGAGGTGAGTGGATTGCCTGAGCCCGTGGGTTCGAGACCCGCCTGGGCAACTTGGCAAGACCTCATCTCTACAATTAAAAAAAAAAAAAAAAATTAGCCAGGCATGGTAGCGCGCGCCTGTAATTCCAGCTACTCGGAAGGCTGAGGTGGAAGGATCGCCAGAGCCCAGCAGGTCGAGGCTGCGGTGGCCGGGAGCAGCCACTGCACTCCAGTCTGGGTGACAGGGTGAGACTCCAACTCAAAAAAAAAAAAAAAAAAAAAAATTGTGTCAGACTTCGAGCCTCTAGAAACAACCAAGTGTGTGGTCATTTATAGCGCAGCCATAGGAAGCTCTTACAATGAACACCACCTACCTCCCTCACCCCAGAACAGAGATGCTGGCCTCCACTGGACAAATCAGGAAACTGAGGACCCAAGAGGTTAAGTGACTAGCCCAG
Organism: Tarsius wallacei; assembly: GCA_963574415.1. Classification (NCBI taxonomy): domain Eukaryota; kingdom Metazoa; phylum Chordata; class Mammalia; order Primates; family Tarsiidae; genus Tarsius; species Tarsius wallacei. Next base: position 4,099 of record CAUYQG010241645.1, on the reverse strand, counting down.
GTCCCCAGTAGCACAGCCCAAGTGCATCTGCCTACAAGTCTGTGCCAAGGCTGCTCCTGGTCAGCTGGGATCCAGGATGGATGGGGACACACACTGTCATGGGGGTACGCAAAGAAGTCTTTGCTCTCAGGGGCTAAGACGATTCTGCCTAGGACCCGTCTGAGAGGACCATAAGGCAGGAACATCTGGACCTCTCGAATGAGGGCAGGATTTTAACAGACACAAATGGGGAAGGAAAGAGAGATCAGGAATTGCAAAGGGGTTCGGTGTGGCTGAAGTCTGGGGCGTGTCGGGGTATCCAGGCAGAGGTGAGGCTGGACAGCCGGTCAGAGACCAATACTGTCCAAATCGACAGCCACTAGCTGTGTGTGGCTATTCACATTCACATTTAAATTAATTATATCTGGATTAAATTAATTAAATTGGGATTATCTAGGGGGAAGGGCAGTATAATCACAAGGGTCCTTAAGTGGAGAAGAAGGAAGAGTCAGAACTAGGGGGCAGCCTGTAGTCCGGGCAGTTAGTCAGGAGGCTGAGGTGGAAGGATCGCCTGAGCCCAGAAGGTGGAAGCTGCAGTGAGCTGTTATGGTGCCACCGCACTCCAGCCTGGGCAACAGAGTGAGAGAGACCCTGACTCAAAAAAAAAATTAGGAAGACTTGACCAGCCACCACTGGCTCTGAAAGTGGAAGAGGCCAGGAGCCAAGGAGTGTGGGCAGCCGCTGGACACAAGGCTCTACCTGCCGAGTGAGCAGCCTCTGTCCTGTAACAGCTCTCCCCCGCAAAGACTAAGACTCCTTCACTGGGGCAGAAACAACGTGGTTATTTATTACCTAGTGGCCAGTAGTCTCTGGGGAGGCTGCCATGCACAGAAACAAGATAGGTGTGGAAGAACTGCGTTTTCCACACAAGTCTTTAAATTTAATTTGAAATCCAGGTCCTCAGTTATACTAACCACACTTCAAGCACTCAGCGGGCCATGTCACTGACAATGGATAGGGCAGTATGGAACGTGTCCATCCACTGGCATGTTCTGTGGAAGGAAGAAAGACATTTACACTGCTGCTTTTGAGCTGGCCAGGGGTGCTGTGTACCTGAAGGAGTGATTCCTGACGCCCCCACCACACCCTCTTACTTGTACCTACTTATGTGTCCTGTTCTCAGGGGCTTGGTGGAGGTTTTCAAGAACAGATGCATGATAAACATCCAAAAATGTATTTAAAGCTCCCAGCACTGTCCTGGAGATGCATATTTAGGCCTAAAACAAACCATTCTGTGAAGTAGGACCCCATCACACACAAACACATGCACACTCAGCCCTTTCTTGTGTGTGCACGTATTTGTGTGTGATGGGGTCTCACTCTGTTGCCCACGCTAGAGTGCAGTCTCAACCTCCTGGGCTTCCACCTCAACCTCCCGAGTAGCTGAGACTACAAGCGCATGCCACCATGCCTGGCTTTTTTTTTTTTTTTGTAGAGACAGGTGTCTCGCTATGTTGCCCAGGCTGGTCTCAAACTTCTGGGTTCAAGCCATCTTCCTGCCTTGGCCTCCCAAAGTGCTAGGACTATAGGCATGAGCCACCACACACAGGCTTCAGCCTTTATCTTATACAGTACAATCGACACTGGTGTAAAATGGTGTTTAAGGGGGAGGGGCAGAGTTGCTCACACCTGTAGAGAACCTGTCAGGTTCCAAAACACCTGATGCACTACCTCATGGACCCTCCCTAGGCCTGGTCCTCCCTGACAGTGAAGAAGCCCTCCTGACGAAAGAGCTGGCCCACTCTGGCTTGTGAAGGAGGCTGATACCATCCGGGCCGCATCCTGGAGATGCACAGAGCTCCATCCTTGACAAGCTCAGGTGGTAGCCAAAGGTAAGGTTATTCTGTGATCTAGCAATTAAGTTCAGAATGGCATCCGATGCCAAGGAAAAGCCAATCAATTGCTCTCATGACCCATGTTGCTCTGGGGTCTTTACCAGGACGCTGGAAGTGTTCAGGGAGACCCGACTCTCCTCCGCCCTCGGGGACTCGTGGCACAATGCTAGCCCTGTCTGGCAGGCTCACAGGCAGCTCCGATCGATTTCTCATCAGCCACTCAACCTTTGTCCCCTCCCAGCGCAGCAGGAGGGGCCCTCCACACTGACATCCTCCACCAAGAGCAGCAAGGCCAGAACTTGGCTGCCCGAACAATACGTCTCTATGTGGCCCGGAGAGAAAGGGTGCCTGCACCTGCCGAGCAGGCCGTGCACCCCACCCCCACCCATGAAAGAGGGTGAGGGCAGGAGGTCAAAATGAAGATGGGCCTCAGCCTAGACACAGGCATCCCTACCCCCAGTCACTACCGCCACCCCCCACTGGCAAATAAGGTCTCGGCTAGTGGGCATCTCCCCTCTGCAGGGCCAGGGCTGAGCACCTGGGAGGAAGAGGGAGACTCGCCCACCACCAGCCTGGCTCTACAAAGAAGCCCCTGGACCATGTGATGTCCACATTGATGCCAGGGCCTGGGCCCACAGGGGTCCAACCAGTCACTAATTAAAACAAACGCCCAAATCCCTCACCACTGGGGTATTCTAGACAGGACCATGTGCCCATCTGGAAAGGGGGAGGAGAAGGCAGACGGGGGCTAGAAAGAGCCCCCTATGCCAGGAATTTTCATCTGTTTGCCCTCAGGTGCAAAGAAATGATTCATCACGACCTTTGGTTCATGACACACAACACCAGCTTATGCAGGGCCCACTTTTACTTATTTATTTTTTCGTCAGCTGTTAGACCTTTAATAATAAACAAATGCTTTGAAGCCCGTCCTCCCTCTCCCCTAAGAAAGGCCAAGTGCTGACACTAGCTTACCCAACCACCTGGTTTCCCCCCAGCAATCTAATCCTTCACCCCAATGTCACCCCGAATCTGCATCCATCATGACTTGCTTTTCATTGGGTTCACTGTAGCTATATGTATTACTAGAAAGGTTTTTTTTAAATTTTAGTTCCTAAAAAGTTTGTTTTTTTAATTTTAGTTATTTATAGGTTTATAAGAGATGTCATGCTGAATCTTTTGGGACACGACTTTTACTTCATATCATATTGCCAAGACTCCCATATTTTCGCACACCACTGCTGTTTCTGTTTTGGCTCAGCACCGTTTTCCGCCGTGTGAATACATCACAGTCCATTCATCCGCTTCCCCCTGATGGACACCTGGGCCCTTTCCAACCCTTGGGATGCTGAACAGAGTTGTGCAGGCCTCCTGCTGAGAGTGTGTACCTGGGGGTGGAGCTGCTGGACCATAAGAAATGTGAATGTTCAACTCTGGAGATGCTGAGGTTATGTCCACCATGGCTTTGTCATTTTGACTGCATTTCCTTGAGCCGCTATGATGACCACTTCCTCTCTCTGTCCTCAATTTTGTTTCTTTAAATTTCACACGTCAGCGCTACTGAAATGGTTAAATTGGGCTCTTGGCCTAACATCTGAGTAGCCTCTCAGCTGAATCCCCCCACGTGGAAAAGAAGGGTCCTTGTCAGGCACACAGACAGTAGAAAGAGCATCTGATCAGACACGAGGACCCACCTGGACCAGATGCTGGGCAGGCTAGTCAGGAGAAAGGGAGCAGTTTAGGTGCTGCTTCACTTTCAGCAAATGCAGCACGAGAAAAGAGGCCAGAGCGGAGTTCATGTCAGCGTCCCTGCTCAAGTATCTCTTGCCCCAACCTTCTCGTAGCCGCCACACACACCCGTCTTTAAACAAAGAATAAAAGCCAGAAAATGGAAAAGCCAGGTTGTAAGGAATCGACTTTCAGGTTTAAATGAGAGCAGGGGTCCAGGCTGGACATCACAACACAGTCCCATTCATCGCAACAAATATTTACAGAATGCTTTACAGCGCAACAAGCACACTAATGACCAGGTCTCTCTATGAGACCCACAAGGTTATTCACTGGGCAAGACAGATTCGGGCATGAAGTGCTGGAGGGACAACTCAGTGCTGAGAGGTGAAGATGCTCACTGCAGAAGGGTTAGGAGAAGGGAGAACACAAGCAGGCCAGACACAGGAGCTGCCCAAAGAGAGAGCGATCAACTCTAACCAAAGGAATGTTTTGCAGAA
>CAUYQG010241643.1:0-24477 GCA_963574415.1 Tarsius wallacei | reverse complement strand
CCACGCCCAGCTAATTTTTTTGTTTTATTGTAGAGATGAGGTTTCACCTGCCCAGGCGGGTCTCGAACCCGCGGGCTCAGGCAATCCACTCACCTCAGCCTCCCAAGGCGCGGGATTACAGGCTGAGCCACCAAGCCCGGCTATGAGAGTCTTATAAAGTTTTTTTTTGTTTGCTTTTTTTTGGCTTTGGGGTTGATGTATGTGTGTGTTTTCAAGTTTCTTTTTGGGCTGTATTCACTGTTGATTCTGTGTTCTGCGGTTCTCTGGGGAAGTGTGTGGTCATTCTTTTTTTTTTTCTTTCTTCTGTGCTTAATACCTTTTTAAGTGTTCCCTGTAGAGCTGGCCTGGAAGCTGCATAATCTCTTAGGAATTGGGTGTCTGGGAAGGATTTTAATTCTCCATCACTGATGAAGCTGAGTTTGGCTGGATAGGAAATTCTTGGTTGAAATTGTTTACATCTGAGGACTTTGAATATAGGGCTCCAGTCCCTTTTTGCTTGTAGTGTTTCTGCCAATAGGTCTATTGCTATTCTGACTGATTTTCCCTGGTAGGTAGTCTGACCTTTCTCACTTGCTGCCTTTAGGATTTTTTCTTTTGTACCTACTTTGTGTTGGTGAATTATTATATGTGTAGAGGTTGGTCTTCTCATTTGATGCCTTGTTGGTGTTTTCCATACTTTTTGTGCTTGGCTGGTCACATCTCTGGTGAGATGGGGAAAGGAAAGTTTTCTTGGATTACCTCCTGGAATACTTGCTCCAAGTTGTTCTCCATTTCCCTTTCTTCTTCTGAAATACCAATCATGTGTAAGTTTGGCCCCTTGATATACTTGCCACATCTCTTGTAGGCTTTGTTCTTTCTTTCTGAGTCTTCTTTCTATGTTTTTTACAGATCAGGTTAATTCCATGTTCTGGTCTTCAAGTTCTGAGATTCTTTCTTCAGCTAAATTAATTTTGCTTTCTTTGCTCGTCATCTTATTTATTTACTGGATGAAATTTTTATTGCCCAAATCTCTGTTAGAAGTTTTTTCAGTGTTATATCTTCTCTTTCTTGAGTCTTATTTACTCTTTCCATTCATCCCCTAATCCCTGCCATATTCTGGGGCCAGTCTTTGCTGACTTCCATTGTTTGGGCATCAAGGTATGATTTTTCAGTAGTTTTGTCTTTGATACACTTGAAATTGCCAGAGGTCTTCCTTTGGCTTTTCCTCATTTGTGACATATCTCTTGTTTTTCTCTTTAGTTCTGTTATTCAGGGTCAGTGGGAGAGGCTTTCCCTTCTGATGTTTGGTCAGTCCTCTATTCTTCTCTGATCTGGACTCTGGATTTGTTCTACTTTGAAATAGGATGGTGGATGGGAAGCTTTGCTGTCTCTTGTAATTTTTGAAATTCAAATAAAGTGGGGGATGGGGCTCTAGGATTCAGAAACCACTTGCAAATTACAATGTTCACTTATTGTGGTATGTATTCCCTGAGACCCACTCCTCACCACCACTCTACATGATGATGCAAAGTAGAAAGCAATGCAAAAAAACAATTGAACACACACACACAGACATACACACACACACCAAAACAAACTGGAATAACAACAAAGTGAAACAAAACAAACAACAACAAAAAAAATCCAAGAAAACTAAATACACACACACATGCCTAGCACAAAGTGACTAAAAAAGAAAAATAGAAAGACCAGGGTGAGGGGGAAGGAATTCAGGTCAAACCCTCACACATATATTGACACTCACCTAAAACTATAAGAAATGAAAATGGAAAACCCCAAAAGAACAAAAGAGCAAAAACAAACCAAGAAGAACAACAAAATTGAAAGATGAACACTCAATCGTTCACATACACACATAATCAGAAAACGACAAATAAAAGAAGAAAGAAACAGAAAAAGAAAAGAAAAAAATTAAAAAATTGGGGGGGTGGATGCTTATTAAACCCTCACATACATATTCATGCACAAGGAAAAATATTTGATAAACAGATGAACAAACAGTCAAAAAATTTTTAAAATTAAAAAAATTGAAAATTAAAAAAAAAAAAACCTACGGTCTTGTTGCAGACTCTGTACCTGTTCTTCTAATCTGGTCTCTCCTGCAGAGTCACCCCTCTCACTCTCTCCTCAGTGTCCAAAGCAGGGAAGGAGGAGAGGCAGTGGAGTTTGGTGGGGCTGCAGTCCTCCCCTCCCACTCTTGTATGGTCAGGAAGTTCTCCACCAGTGGGGAGGTACAAGATTGTCTCTTCCCCAGGTATGTACTCTCACTGGGGATGCCCTAGCCAGGCCTGTCCTGGAATGGAGTTCTATTGCAACTGATGTCCAGACTTCTCCTGGGTTTGCCCCTCTCAGTCATGGCCCAGCTGTGTGGGTCTGACATTCACAGGATTGCTGGGGAGGAGGGGGTTTGGGTCAGCCCCAGACTCACCACTGATCTCTTTGGAGTTCTTCCTTGTCTTTTTCTAGCCACATCCTTTGTCCTATGGCTGGCTCGGGGTAGGGGATGGGATGCCTGGAACTCAGTACTTGTCAGGTCACTCTGAAGTTTGTGCTTTCAGGATATTCCCTCTGGGTCACAATCAATCCCTTAGTAGTTGATCTGACAGTCACAGAAATCAGGTTTGCTGCTACATGCTGAGCAAGTCAGAGCACTTTCCTGCTCTGCCTTCAAGATAGTGGTGGGGTGTCTCTCTTGTCCTCTTTCATGGGACTTTTCCTCTGGACCCCCTTAGCAGCTCCTGCTGCCATTGCCCTGCCAGGTGCTGAAGTGATGAGGCAAAGCCAGGAGCTGGCAGTCTCTCTCCTGCTGCAATGGTGAGGGAGAGCCTAGGGTGATGGTTTCTCTCCATCACTTTTTCACAGAAAAACTTTTGTCTTTTTTAAAAAAATGATGCTCAGCTTCTGCAGCCTGGGAAGAGCCAATGATGAAGCAGACAAGCTGCAGCACCAGCTGTTGCACCAAGGGCTTGGCCACTTGCTCACAAACTCCCACTTCGACAGCTTCTCCTAGCATTTTCTTCCCAGGGAGGGTTTGTTGATTAAAAGAAAAAGAAAATGGTGCTCAGCTTCTGCATTCCAGGAGTCACTAGGGTCCAAACCCAGCAACTGTAGCACCAGCTGCGGCACCAGGAGAGCCCTGGCCACTAGCTCCCTAGTCCTCACTCAGTCAGTCACTCAAATGCCCACTTGCTCACCAGCACTTACACAAAATTTTCCATACACTCACTCACTCACACCAGGACTTGCATAGTTCGGCTTGCCTGGGTGCCATCTTCCCCTAGAGTCCAAAAATTTTTTAAAAAGTGCCTGTTATATTTGCATTCTTAGGAAGTTTCCAGAAAGTGTGATCCAGACAAACGAAGTAATAAATCAAGAAAATAACAGGCATGGGATCCAGAAAAAAAAAAAAAGATAATTTCATTAAAGGATGCTGGCAAGGCTAATTGCCAAGATAATGAGAAAGAGGAGTTGCAAATAGATAATGTGTTGCAAGTCCAGAAAGTAACAGGTTGAATTGGAGCCAAAGAATCAAGGATTCCACATAAAGGGTCTGAGGCTAGCAGTTTGAGGGAGATGGAATTAATGTACTTGAGCATATGAAAGATAATAATAAGTATGGTGAAAAATTATACAGTATTGAAAAAAATAATAGATATGTCTAAAAAATGAGTAAACTGACTTGGCAATTATTAATTCCAGGAAAAATGAAGGGAGATATAGGAATTTTAAAAAATAACTTTCGTACCTTGTTTGGTGAAAAAAAATCTTCATTGTCATAATCATGTAATCACTGACTAGTGGTTTAGCAAAAGTTATAACTATGTAGGAAAGGGATGAAGAAATTGTGTCCAAGTATAGTATTAAAAAGCTAAATCATCATTCACCCTGACCAGATGTAAAGAGATCATCTGTAAAAATTTAAAGAATCACAAAATAACAGTATTAGCCTATTGATTAGAAATATAGGCACAAATATGTTAAATTAAGTTTGGCTCAAAGTAGTCTCTGTACACAGTAAACTGTACCCTAACTTCTTGTGTAAATAAGTTGTCATTTAACTTGAAGTGTAACCTTATAACTAGGCAACTGAGTCTCAGTCAATGTTAGCAGTGCAACCCTCAGCTAATCTCAGACTGAAGGCTGCCGAATTATGCCAAAGTAAGACAAAGGCCAAACTGCACAAATCAGGAAATCTCTGCATGTCATTTTTTGGGGGTCATAATTATAAATACAGTTCATCACGTTGTAGGTGGGGGAACTCTCAACCATCTTCAGTAGGAAACTGCCCACTTCTAGAAACATTTTTTTGTTGTTCAAATTGACCTTGTTAAAGTTAACTGATCCTACCTCCCCAACACCCCAACAGCAAATACCATGAATAACAGCTAGGAAAGTTGATAGTAATTACTTTGATAATAGTGTATTTTTAAAAATGATATAAGCCAGGACAAGGACAATCAGGGTCCTGGTATTTTTGTCTATGAAACTCCCAAGTGGGGCTGGGAAGAATGGAGTTCAAAAGACAGCCCTCACTACTTGGCTATACTTGCCTGAAACATCGTACCAGGCTAGGGTGAAGCTTCTATCTTCCAGATCAGGGACGGAGGAGGAAGAGAGCAGGGCTAGTTCAAATACTATACAGTTCTTATTGAGTTTTAGTATTTTTTAAAGAACTGTTTCATTGTTTGCTGTATTATCTTAAAACCATTCTTAACAACTTAAATATATGTTTTTAAAAAATAGTATTTGGTAGTTTGATTGGGGACCAGGTCGGTGGAACTCCTCCTGCTGTAATGAATGAACATGCCTCTTCTAATTTAATTTTATACAAGCAATGCACTGTCTCTGAGATTTTTGCCTTTTTCTTATAAAAATGAATGCCTAATTTTCAAGGTTTCTACTGTTATAAAATAAAATATGCAGCTCAAGTGTTTAATGTGATTTTTCTCATATGGAAGACTTTTTTTTGGTAAAGAGAAACTATTCTTGGATTTATTCAAATGTAATCACGTTTTTAATTCATTAATCCACTCAAATATTTCTTGAGCACCAGCTATGTGTATTATTTCAGTTGGTAGGAATTTTGAGCAAACCAAGGAACTGCCTTCACAGAACTTATATTCCAATGGAAGAGATAGATGATAAGCAAATGAATAGATAAAATAATGCCAGGGATGAAGAATAAGAAAGAAAAATAAAACAGATTAATAGCTAGGATGTGTTGCAGATTCCAAATACTCTATTTTCTCCATTAAAATATCAAGGTGGTCTAAGATTTCCAGAATTTGCCATTCAAATGTCTTTTGTCTTCAACAGTAGAATGCAGATATTTTGCCAACTCCTGAATCCCAGTTTTGAACCTAGCAAATATGAATATATTTATATGCATATTTATATTTTTTCAACTGTGACAGTGGTTAAACTCTTACAGCAATGCTTAAATTTAATAACCTTTAGACAGTGATTCTATTCATATAAGTAAGCCTAAAAATGTGGGATAGGATAATAGATTATTTTGATAATTACTAATTATGTACTTCTATGACATAAAGATGTGCGCTCTTGCTCTTTCTCTCTCTCCATATATATATATGAATATATGAATATATATATATGAATGGGAGTTCAGAGAGAGTGAGAAAGAGAGAAATTGAGAGAGAAATTAAATATAAATGCTATAAAATGCTACTGGGATTCAAGATATTGTCGATGTCCAAATTTATTATCCTGATAGTAATTTTTAAGAAGAGAGGGAAATACAAAATATAATGTAAGTTATAAGGGCAACTAATTACTAAATTAGTTTCTATGCATTAGTATTCTCTCAGGTGACAGAGTGTCTTCTAATCTAAATAATAAACACAGAGAGATTTTAAGTATCCAACATTATCAGATAATGTAGTTATTATTAAGACATATACCATATCTTCAAGAAATGTGTATTATAGCAGAAACAATTAAACAATTATACAAATGGCCATGTAAAGTTCATATATTCAGGCTACCAGCATAGGAATGGTTTTAAGTACCATGGCTGCTCTAGTGCCTAAACTGCTTCAACTATTTTCTTCTGTCTTTACAAAGATAGGGGAGAATTTAAGGGGCAAAGGTTATTTCTTGGGTGTTTACTGTTGTATTACTCCTGGTTGTTCCCAACACCTCTCAGAGTATGAGGTGGTTCTGGAAATATTCACAATCTGCTGTTTCAACTAGCAATTTCCCTGTGCAGCAATGGGCTTAGGTGATGAGGAAGGGATGCTATTCTATACACAGTCTTCCTTTGCCTTAGGCAAGAAGTTGAGTGCTGAGAGCCTGTGCAGATAAAGTTGGCAAAGTTTTGTATCACAAGCATAAACTAGGAGTTTCATGCCAAGGCATCTGCTCCCCCTGAGATAGCTACTGTGTTCCACACACAATCATTACCATCATTCACAGCTGGATACCGTCATGTATAGACATTTCATTGCAACAGCTTCCTGAAAAAAAAAAAGCTCTTTCCACTGCCTACAATGGGTTGCTTACTTTTCTCTGTACAACTTCAAGAAGCTGTGGGCTATGGGTTCCAAACTTGCTTCTCCTTCTTTAGAAATTATTGATCCTGTTGCCTCATACATTGCTGACCATGACGGACCTGAAATTTTCTCTATATCCTTTTTCAAGAACTCTCCTAGGAACTTACCATAAACCTATGTTAACCTTTTGGAGCCTTCTCTCTCTTAAGGACAACTTCCAATTCTAATCCATCAATCTCCTTTTCCAATGCTATGAGAAGATTTATTTTGGGAGATTTGGAGAGGTAAAAAAATGATATGAAAAACATTTAGAAGACAGAAAGAGTAGAATTTAATGACCAGTTGAAAGTGGGGAGTGACAGATAGGAGTAGTTAAGGTCAACTTCCTGCATTCTGGCATAGGCTCTTGGGTAGAAGACAAATGATAGGATTTCAAGAAGGTGGGGAAGAAGAGGTCAACAGTTTCAATAATCTTAAAGATTATGTTTCAGAATTTATATTTTCTTTTCTTTATTTATGATATAGAGTTTATTTATTTTAAAGTAAAATTGGTTTATTTATGCATTTATTTTTAGATTTTATTTATTTATCTTAAAGATGTGGGGTACAATTCAGGGTTAGGTATAGTTTTAACTTCAAAAAAGTAGAGTGAAAATAAAGATAAAATCAGGCAGGACATAGCCAGAAAGAAAAAAATTCAGACTCTGAAATAAATGTAACTGACATGGGTGATATTATTAGTGGGTGCCCCTGGAGACATTTGACAGAGTTTCCATCTAAGTGATAGCATTCAAGAGTCTAGGCCAGAAGAGACTTTCTATGTTGAGGAGAATTGTCACTTTTTAATGTAAAATAGGTCTACAGCTGCACTCTGCTCTTAATGAGTTCAAATACCAAGTAGGTGGAGATAAAAAAAAAAAGTGGATGCTAAAAGATATGGATATATGGTCTAAGAATGAGACAAAGAAGTTTCAAAAATAGAACCGTTCTGGATTGTTTAAGGAATAATGTGGAGGTGAAGAACATTGGAAATATAGGACATCAAGAAGCTGTGAGTCTAGTGGCATTCTCTGGGGGTTTAAATTAAACAAAAGAACAGATAGAAACAGCAAAGAACTATGAATAAGGCAGATAATACAAAGCTCCATCTTTGAAGGTAACTGTGGTAAGGGGAATGCAATAAAATTTTGTGAGAAAAAAAGAATATAGCATTTCACAGCAGCCCTATCTAATAGAACTTTCTGCAATGATGTAAATACTCTATATCTGCACTGTCCAATATAATAGCTACTAGCCACATGTGATACTGGACGCTTAAAATTATGACTCTTTTTGAGGAAATGCATTTTAAAAACTCTTTAATTTTAATTTAAATAGCCACATTAGGCTAATGCCTATAATATTGGACAGTATGGTTCTAGAGATTTGCAAGAACGGTGAACTGAAATCAGTATGGGCGAGGTATTGTTGACCCCACCACCAAAGCAGACCACAGGCTACAAGTGAACTTCACAATCTCCTGCATTTATCCTTCTAGCCTTCTTATTATCTACTCTACCCTTCTAAGAGTACAAAGACACAGAGATTAAAAAGAGTAAGTAATGTTTAGGGTGCAAAAAGTATACTGTTGATAATTATAATCTCTTGTTAACTAGGTGCTGTTGATAAGAACGTGCTATTTTAAGCTTCTATATGGAGCAGCAATTTCTGGATTTTGGTCCATGGAAACCTGAGGAGTCTTAGGATTCTTTCAGGGGTTTCAATAGATTAGATATATTTTCAAAATATGCTTGACATTATTTGACTTTTTTCACTGACATTTGTACTAATTTTATGAAATCAATGATAGGTAAAACAGGACCAATCAAGGCAGTGGCACTAAACTATACAAATCATTTTTGTATTCTTCACTGTCAGGTCCTTGTAGTTCTTTTTTTAAAGGCAATTTTATTTAGACTGTTTTTAATGAGGCAATGAAATCACTAATTTTATCAGTCTTGACTCTCAAATACTCAACTTTAAAATGTTTTGTATGGCAAAAAGGGAAATACAAATGAGTTACTTTACACTGGACACAAAACACAATGGTTATACCAATTGTTTGAGTCATACATTGAACATTTTTACTTGAAAGAATAACTGACAATTGTGGTTAACTAGAATTGGAAGTTTGGCAAGCTATTTCTTGAAAATGAACAAGGGACCTATTACTTTAAAAAATTGAATAATATACATGAACAAGCATAAAACTTGAACTTTGACATAAAAATTTGAATGTTAAAAAACATTTATTTTTTGCTATGAGCTTGACTGTACATCAATGCTTAAAGATTCTTCTGAAGATATTGGTGATGATATTAGTATGTAGGTTTTTAAATATTGTATAATGAAATGTGTCAAAATTTGAAAATTCTGCATTACCCCATGAACACACATTTTTCAAATGACCAGTGTTCAATGATTCATGGGTAAAATATCAAAGTGCAAGACCTGCAAGTGGGTTATAATGAAATAGGGTAAGAAAAGTTTATTGATACAGTTTCAGAATGAACATTACAATTAACTTGTGATAATGTATCACTTGTCGAGTTTTAGTGTAATATGAAATAATATGATTTCAGTTATCTGAAAATTCTATTCAAATTATTTTGCTTTTCAAATTTTATATGTGTGAGGTAGTATTTTCTTAACATGTCAATCAAAACTATATCATGCAGCAGATACAATATGAGGCAGATACAAGAAACCAGCTGTGTTCTAAGTCGAACATTAAGAAGATTCAAAAAATTGTAAAACAATGATACTCTTCAAACTCTTCTCGCTGATGTTTTTTGAATATGCCTTTTTGTGAAAAAGTTTTTATGTTAGTATTTAATTTGTTACTGTTATCTGTAAATGAATTAGTATAATTATGTTGTAAATGTTTGTTTATAATATAGTAAATGTAGATAAATATAACCAACATAAATGAAAAATTTTTGGTGCTCTCAGATATGTTTAAGAGTGCAAAGTTGTCCTGAAACCCAAATGTTTGAGAACCACTGATCTAGAAATTTCTCACAGATTCTCCAGAACCTCAATCTTAATAAAAACTTTTTCCCTGATTTCCCCTATTCATTCCCTGTTCTGCGTTTGTATAGCAGTTTATATAAATGTTTCTTTGCATGTGTTTATATTGTATGAGAGAGAAAGAAAGAAACAAGCAGACAGAAACATACAGAGGCAGAATTAAACAATGTCTCTCTCTATAAAGTGGAAACAACAGTGCACTTATAAACAAAGACAAAAGAGCCAGTAGAAAGTGAAAATTAAAATGAAAAGAAAATAGCAAAACAATGAAGGAAGAGCATTTGCCAGATTTTAAGAGTACTGACTATGAAGAGGAGACAAGGTAAAAAAAAAAAATTCATCATAGAAAAGAACATCTGCATGTTATTTACATTGTGATAAGTTAGTATTGAAAAAATTTAGCATTAGTGAAATGAAAACTAAGAATGATAAGTGTTATGGTGTAAATGTTCATGTCTGTCTCAAAATTATTATGTTGAATTTTAATCTCCAAGGTGATGGTATTAGGAGGTAGGACCTTTGGGATTTGATTAGGCCATGAGGGAAGAGCTCTCATAAATGAGATTAGTGCCTTTATGGAAGAGGCACTAAAGATGCCTTCACCCCCTCTATCACGTAAAAACACGTTTAGAATGTTTCATTTATGAACTAGAAAATGGTCATATCAGGTTATTTATTATATATTGAAATATATACTATTTGAATAATAAGTTATAGCAACAATTTATTATAAAATATTTGTCTTTTATATTGGACTATAATTTTTATAAGGGACAGAAGAAATGTGTATACTATCCATGCATTCACCCTTATCCATGGATACTCTACAGTGATTTGCACAAGTATGATACATAATGAAGTCTTGGTGAATGAAGGTCAAATGAATAAGTGTGGATTAATCTATGTGTAAAAACATACATGGTCCAGAGAACAAAAACTATATTAAGTCTGTCTGTCAAACAGAGGGATTAAAATTCAGGGAATTGTTTACATAGGTGATAGAAGAGCTGAAGTGACAATCAGGGATAATGAGGAAAACTAGACATTAACAACAGCTGGAAGCAGGACAAGCCTGGAGGAGGGGCAAAAAGAAGAGATGGTGATAACAGATCTAGAAGTTGGACTACCCAAGGGGAGGCACCAACAATCATATCTTAGAGAAAGGGACTGTTCTGCAGGAACTGATGCAACACAGCCACTGTCAAAGATGTTGCCATGGTATCTAACCCTCCCTTAAGAAAGGAAGCAATACTCTTGTTTCTCTCATACCCCCATATTTCAGTTTTCACCATTGGCTAAACTGGCCTGGCAGCCAGTTGACAAGAAAAGCTAGCTGTCAGGGAAATTACATTCTTTGTGATATAGAACAGAATGGGGGAAAGGACAATGGACCCTACGAGCTACATCGTAGATTGATTTCTGGGGGAGCCAGCTTGTGACCAGTGGAACACAAAAACAATTCAGTATAGAAAAATCCAGAGCTGTCTTCTCTTGTATTACTCTTTCAAAACAGGGTGGAACAAAATATTTCTATTTCAAAATAAAAGTATTAAACAGGCATTAAATCCGTACATACTCAAAAGATGTTACTAGCATGGCATACAGAAAAACATAGCTTGAGTAATTAGTAAAATGGATTATATCCATAGACAAAGAAGAAATGTAAGAGTACTCATTTCTGGCATGCAGAGTATGAAGGCTGCTAGAAACACAAAACAGAGAATGGCAAAAGTATTTGCTTTTACATAAGTGGGAAACATTTATTGCTTCTGGAATACAAAAATGTGTGATCATAAAAGATCTTCTGTTTTTCTGACATCAACTTTATGGCCCAAGTAATAGATTTTAAACATCAGAGAAAACATTCCTGACTCTCTTTTTTGTAAGAGCTAAAAGGGAAATGAGAAAAACATAATCTATTATATAAATATGAAGGGTTTTCAAAAAGTGTTTACTGTCCCTAGAAGAAAATATTATAAGGATAAAGAGGATGTTGCCCTAGTGTTGCTGAAAAAATATATTTGTGTGTCTATAATATTGGCATTAGAGGTATGTAGGAAAAGAAGTAAAAAACACAAATGGTGACTTATTTCTGTCTTCTGATGTAATCTCCTATGAAAAAAGTAATGCAAGAAAAAGTGAATAATTTGAATTTATACTATCCATATAATCTAGTGATGTACTTTAAAATAGCTGAGCACTTGGTACAAGCTTGCTAAGTAAATAATTGATTAAATATATGGAATATGGCAGGTGGAAAATTTCTTAGAGATCATTTGTATTATACAGATAAAAAATTGAGACTGAGAAGTAACAAAACGTGTTCCAGTTTGTAAACACATGATAGATGTCATATAGGGTTCTTTTTTTGTCTCAAAGACTTGTAGTTAGGGTCTTAGAACTGTCTTTATAGACAATTAGACTTGGAATTAATTCAGAGTTCTGCTACTTCCTCTTGTGTGACCATAAGAAATTACATTCTTTCTGCTTCTGTTTTCTCATTTGTATTTATGATAAAAATATTACCTAACTTATACAGGATACATGTAATGATGAAATAAGCTAATGCACATAAAGCACTGAGCAGAGTGTATAGTAAGAACACATTAGATTTATCATAGTCTTGTTGTACAATACTCCCTGGCTTTCTATCAAGCTCTGGTTAGCCAAAAATTTGAGTTGAAAATATGGTCTACATCTCTGTGGAGACCTATGGGAAGAGGCAGCAGTCACTCACATACTCGTAATATTTTATTCATGACTAATTTCAATATCTTTCCAGTATCATGTATTATCATGTTGGTTTTCTTGTCTAAATCATCTTGATTTATTGTTCTGTGATTACCTCTATTACCTATAATGACGAGGCTAATCAATAGGAAACTGACCACTGGAATCTTTAGACTATTTGAACAAAGAACTTTGTAAGTAAACCTTTATTAAAAATGTAGAAATGAGCCAGGCTCTGTGGCTTGGCCTGTAATCCCACGCTTTGAGAGGCTGAGATGAGTGGATTGCCTGAGCCCTTGGGTTCAAGACCCGCCTGGGCAACTTGGTGAGACAATAAATCAAAAAATTCATCTCTACAATAAATCAAAAAATTACCTGGGCATGGTAGTGCACGCTTGTAGTTCCAGCTACTTGGAAGGCTGAGGCGGAAGGATCATCAGAGCCCAAAAGGTCGACGCTGCAGTGGCTGGCATGCACTCCAGTCTGGGAGACAGAGTGAGACTCCAACGCAAAAAAAAAAAAAAAAAAAGTAGAAATGGGGAAAGTTAATGGGACGGTGCTATCTGGATAGATGGCTTCTGCTCTCAGGTGTGAATTTGAGTATCTGTGGCCATTTTCTGCTATATTGATAACACAAAATAAGCAAAAGAAAAAGGCAGTGTTTAGTAAAATGCTTTGCACATAACTGGTGCTCATATGGTTCTGTTATAATACAGCATATTAAGATACATAGTTGGACTATGTGCAAGGTATGATTTTTCTAAAGGTCATGGCCAACATATAAAGTGCTTTTAAATAACACTCACTCAGAAAAAAATATAATTCATAATACCTGCAGTCATCATAAAGACAAAAGTAAGATGGTCCAGGAAGACATCACTATGAAGGCACTATTTAAATAATAGCTACAAAAAGGTGAGGAAGTGAGTCCTGTGGCTACATGGGTGAAAATTATTTCAATCAGAGGCCTTGAGGCAGTTGAAATACATCAACTTAAGATTCTCCTGCAATCTCTAGGCATACAAAATTGATCCACTCTGTCTTGTTGGAAGATAATGGGTAATCCTTGTTTGAAGACTTTGTAGAGGCCTTAAATGTGCCAAAAGCCTTGTAGGATAATCTTGACCTATTCAGACTCTTGCCATACTTGCCTTCCCTATCATCAGACAAAAAATTTTGTCAAGCCTGAGCATAACCTAAACGAGGAAGAGCTCAGCATGTAATGAGAGGGTAAGAATTGTATACCAAGGGAACTGTCAGATCTGACTAACATGTGTAATATGTACCACAAAGAACTGGTTAGTATGTCTGGGAATAAATACCCCAGGCACTAAAGCAGAATGCACAAGAATATAATTATGAATAAAGAGAGTTTTCATTTTAGTGCACCTCTCCCATGCCAGAAATTAACACCCAGGAACAGGCCTTTGGAGATGATTTTAATATGCGTCTTGGATGACTCTTAGAAGCTTGGGAAAGGCGATGGCCCACATTGAGTTAGAAATAGCAGAACTGCTGTGGGAGAATGTGTAAGAATGGATCAAAAGGCTCAGAGAAGAGCACATGCTAGAATGAATGTTATGTAAGATTGGAAGACACACCAGCTGAATATGCCAAAGCAATACTGAATGCACTGGCAAGAGAAGTGCCAGTGTACTAGAGTACCCCATCAAAGATTGTCCTCTCTATGACAGGCATACAGGGCTGACTGTGGGAAATTTTGTCACTTACCCTTAACAATGGGGCTGAGAGAATCTCAGAGGCCAGGGAGGAGCACTTAACCATTAGAAGCAAGGTGTGTGTAATGATTATAATGGGCATCTATGTCAGAATGGCAGCCCTGAGACATCTGATATCTCTCTACAATGTGATTCCTATAGCATGGTATGCCAAAGTAATTGGCAAAAATAATAATTTTTATATTGAATAATACCTCAGTGGTGCAATTTATATTTTAATGTTCTTGGTGGGACCAGACTAAGTCTTACTAAAAAGCTAGAATTCTGAAACTACATCTGTTGTGGACTATTTGTACATGCTCAAAATTCATATGTTGCAGCCTTAGCTCCCAAAGTGATGGTATTTGGAGATGGGGCTTTGGAGGATAATAAAGGTTAGATGAGGTTGTGAAGGTGGGGCCATTGTGATGGAATTAGGATTAGCTCAAGCACTGACTGCGCATGGTCTAGGTCTCAGTCTCTCTCTCTCTCTCTCTCTCACCTACCTCACAAAGAGGTCGTGCAAGTACACAGGGAGATAAAATTGATGGCCACATAAAAACCAAGAGAACAGACTTCAGAATAAAATCTACTCTACTAGAAATCTGATCTTGGATTTTCAGCCTCCAGAACCGTGAGAAGTAAATTTCTGTTGCTGAAGTCACCCAGTATAAGGTTTTTTTTCATGGAAATATCATTGCTCAGTTTCCTCATATTCCAACCTGCTTTCTTCTCATTCTGACAGGCTTCTCTTGTGAGTACTCTCTCAATCAAGAATCCTCATCTCAGGATCTGCTCCTATAAAAACCCAATTTACTGGTGTTTATTCACATAAACATGTGCCAGACGTGTCCTGGCTGAACATGTAATGGTTATTAAAATGAGCATTTTACCTGCTTTCACAGAACTCAGAGGCTGGTGGTCTCATTAGCATTCTTTTTTTTTTTTTTTTTGAGTTGGAGTTTCACTCTGTTGCCCAGACTGGAGTGCAGTGGCCGCTCCTGGCCACTGCAGCCTCGACCTGCTGGGCTCCAGGGATCCTTCTTCCTCAACCTTCTGAGTAGCCGAAATTACAAGCACGCCCTACCATGCCCGGCTGATTTTTTGATTTATTGTAGAGATGAGGTCTCGCCAAGTTGCCCAGGCGCGTTTCGAACCTGTGGGCTCAGGCAATCAACTCACCTTGGCCTCCCAAAGCACGGGGTTACAGGCTGAGTCACCAAGCCCAGCTAGCATTCTTTACTAGGCATTTATTAATGCCATTTGATGGTAATTTGTAAAAGTAACTTTGTTAATATTGCAATAGTATTTTTAAATGTTTGATATTAGTTTCTGGATTTATAGTATTCTGTTAATAAGGTATGCCATATATCTGCTTTAGAAAAAAAGTACTAGGAGCTTAATACATTTTATACATATTCTGGAAATATTTTTTAAAAGTATTACCTGGTTTCTCAACTTGTCTTTTATTGTTCTGTAGATGCTATATTTTCTTGTTACCTATTGATATTGTTTTTTTGTTTGTTTGTTTGTTTGTTTTGTTTTTGAGTTGGAGTCTCACTCTGTCACCCATACTGGAGTGCAGTGGCTGCTCCCAGCCCCCGCAGCCTCGACCTACTGGGCTCCGGCGATCCTTCTGCCTCCACCTTCCAAGTAGCTGGAACTACAGGCGCGCGCTACCACACCCGGCTAATTTTTGATTTATTGTAGAGATGAGGTCTCACCAAGTTGCCCAGGCGGGTCTCCAACCCGCGGGCTCAGGCAATCCACTCACCTCAGCCTCCCAAGGTGAGGGATTACAGGCTGAGCCATCGAGCCTGGCTGATATTGTTTTAAAAAAGTTTATCTTAAAATAGTTTGCCTGGTTTCTTTAAATTATTTCTTCAAGAATTTTCCTTATTTTTTATAATTTAATTGTGCTTTTAACTTGTTTGTCAGTATTTAATCATAGTCCTATGTTCTGTGGTTCTAACCTCCCTCCATCCTTATTTGAGAAAATTTGGATTCTACTCAGAGTTTGCCAACAATCATGGCATTTCAGCTGCTCTGCTCTTCCCACGTTTCTTTGGGTACCATTAAATACTTGAGTACATATCTCAGGTATAACCACAAGTCAGGTTGTAATACATGATTCCAGGCTAATTCTTGGTGCATAGCTGGCATTTATTTGGTGTATTTCTGCTGTAAGAGATGGTCTTATTTTATCCTCTGTGTTTTTATACTTCAAACTTTAATGAGTACTCTTTCTGTCAAAATGTACAATTTCTAGTATGCAGACCTACCTCACGGTCCTTTCCTTCCTAGCTTATTTTATTTCCAAGGCCTCTACCCTCCTACCATGGTTTCAATCTGCCACCACATGCATCTTTTCTTCACAGAGCTGGCTTATTGCTATCTGACAGTCTCTGCATGGATGTGGAGTTATGCAAGGGGACATTGGCAGCAATCCGACCACATTAAAAGAAGTCCCCAACAGTAGATAGAAGGGGTAGTTTTACCTAGTATTAATGTGAGTGGTCAGGCATCTTATTTCTTTCTCTTTTTTGAAAATTCAGACGGACAGACTCAAACACTGCTAACAAGGGACCATTTAAAACTACAATCAATTAATTACAATTTGAGATTTTAAAATATAGTGGCAAAGTTAGCTACATTTTCCCAAAAGATAAAGACGCAATTACACTCACCGCATGCCCTGAGAACATTCCTTGGGGATGTGGTCAGCAACATTCCACTCTCTCCATGCCCGAGTAAAACCCTGTTCAACATGCCATCTCAAGTTGTCTGTTTTATAGAACTACATTGGAGATTGAAGAAGCCCAGTAGTATATAACTTTACACAAAAGTGTGCTAAAGATGATTCTGAAAGTTAGAATACTGTGAGAAACCATAAAATATAGAATTATGTGTGTCATTATAAAATAGCTAGATAAGAACAATCAAATAGAAATAATATTTCTATTATTCATCCAAATAGGAAGAATATGCCAGTACAGCATGAAAAGAAACTTGAGCCTCTAGTAGATTTTCTAAAATAATTAACATGCAAAGAAATTTTAATGTTCTTTTCAAGGTAATCAGCAGCATAACTGACTATTCTTCTATAAAAACATATAAGAACAGAAGTTAAAAATAATCCAACTGTGTTTTAAAATATTTATTTCCATCTATAATTATGTTGCCCAGTAACTTTTATTTGCCTTATATTGTTTATGGAGAAAATGATTGACACTACTTATCCACAGTTATGGTTTCTGAATATATCTAATTGCTTAGAAAAATTATCTGAATGAGGTGTGTATGATGGTAAGTTATTTGCACAATTTAAAAGTGAGAGCATAGCAAAACAGTTGCAAGGAAAATATGAAATTTTACACACCTGTAAAAATATAAACTTGCCAGTGTTCTACTGTTTTGACATATTAAATAAACTGGTTATGAATATTATTATATTTTAGGATGGGTTGTGGGTGGAAGGATGATCTTCAAACCAAGATTGGGCATCCCAGGTTTCTCTTTTCATAGAGTGAATGACTTTCTACCGAATTTATGCTTTTGCAAATAGGGACCTAAATGGCTGGCCAGTCCGATGTGTGCGAACACGTTTGACTTTCTAGTATATACAAAGTAAGATCAGGTAAAAGATACCACTTTCACAGAATAATTTGAAAAGAGTTTAATAAAGAAACAGTTGACAAAAATCTGCTTCATGTGTAGTGAAACCAGGTGGTGATGCAGAACCTCAGAAGAGGATGAGGCCTGAAGAGAAGAGAAGGAAGAAAAATGATATCCAGAAAGGCCCTTGTCAAGATCTATGACTAAAGAATACTGCCCCCACTACAGAAAATATGCAAGACAAATAAATATTCTTTCTCTAGTCCTCATTACCTGACCTACTCTGGAAGAAAGAGAGCAAAAGAACACACATGGATGTAGTTTGTACAGGTGAGTCATCTATGCACAGATCACTGCAAATAATAGCTAACAGTGCATATGGTTTTATTAATTCAACCTCTGCTCTGGTGACTCCCCCCTTAGGCTCCATTCATTTGTCATCTTACCTCCTACCTGTTGTCCAGTATACATTTTCCAACAGTGAAATAATTTCAAAAGGAAGTGATATGGGAGTTCCATTTTATTTTTATAACTTTATTAGGTTTATACCTACAAAACTGACTGAAAATGTGTTAACATATACTATGTCAAAATAAAAATGATATTAAATTAATTTTATAATATATAATTTATCACTAGATTTATTGAAACAGCATGCATTACACTAATTTTAAAACTTAGAAACATATGCTGCCAAGTAAATAAGAAACATTATATACCCCCATTAGAAACAATCTTGCATAAGACATTGATTTTTATGCTACAACTACTAGATCCAAAACTCCTGGGTCCATAGAAAATTGAATCAAATGGTCACATTATTGCAGAATTTGGTACACAGTATGTTTTCCACAGTCATCAATTTACTTGGGTGTAATTACTTGGCATTCATCCTATCAGAGAAAAGCTGACTGACTCTTACCATGTACTGCAGCATGGTGGTGTGCCAGTGTAGTCTAAGTCACACTTTCTATTCATGTGCTGCTCCACAGAACAGCTCAGAAATGTCAGGATTATTACTGAGCTGCCAATATGTCAAATGCATGGTGGAAAGTACATGATGAAAAGCTTTCCATTTTGTTTTCTTGGTTGCATTAGTGTATTCTGAATTCCTTCATGGCTCCAGATGGGCACCACTTGCACAACTGCTTTTCCTTTCATAAAATAATGCTATGCCCTTATGACAGGGAAATATCCATTGTCATAGCACATACTGTTCTACTACAAGATTTTTAACTCAAACCTTTGAGAATTCAGTCTTGTACTTCAAACATCTGAAACAGACACAGTATTTGAAATTTCTTAGATAATTCTCATTCTGAAATTGAGAATGGGAAATTTTCCTCTAATAATTCAACCCAAATATCAACCTCCCAGTGTTCTTTTCCTATTTCTAAATATCCTGTAGCAAATAAAGATAAGAGTTCAGTTATCAGGCAGCTAAAATTAAGCACACAAATTCTACTCTTCACATTTCTGAATTGAAGCAGAAAGCACACTGCATTTTAGCACTCTGGCACAGAAAATAGATTGGAGATGCAGAGTATGACAGACAAAAAGTTTAAGAAGCTATACATTGTAGAAGAAAGCTTAATGAGCATAAATGAGGACATCGGGGTTCTTTTCCTAATTCTGCCCCATGATACCAACTAAGTCTTTCTACATTTTAAAGCCTTGTCTGAAAATGGAGGACACTAGTACTTACTTGCTCCAGATATTGGATTATCCTGAGAATCCAGGGATATGATAACATGACATTGGAAAGTAATGCTATACAAATACAGCATAAATGAAAATAGCAGAGTAAGATTTGTTATGTGAAGATGTACACGGATATAAAAATACTGCTTAAACATATACACCATGATTCCTGATAAACCCCTTCTATATAGAATAATCAAAAACTTGTAGCATCAATCCTTTGGGAAAACAAAATATAATTAGAGTAGTTACTAGCAACTTTTAGAACAGTATCTACCAAAATGTGTTCCATGAAAATTATTTAAGCAGGATTCTTACAGCTGTTAGACTGAAAAGAGGAAGGAAAAGAGGAAACAAGGAAGGTAGGGATAGAGGGAGAGAGGGAAGGAGGGAGAGAAGAAGGGCAGGAAAGAGAGAGGAACAAGGAAAGAAGGGGATTCCATGATCAAATAAAATAAGTTGGAAACTAAAATTAAACAGATAATATTTTTTGGACTTTAATATCCGAATATTTAACCTCATTGTTATGTAAAGAAGGATATATAATATGCTGAGTTTCCTTTTCTTTTTCTTTTTTGAGAACTGAAACTGCTGAAACATACTTTGAAAAATACTGCTATAGAGGGATTTGCTTAATCAAGTAATTCTGGAAAGCAGCCAAATCCTGGAACAGTGAAGATAGCAGATTCCTTGATGCACAGAGAACATCAATCAAAACAAACACAAAAAAGAGTAACAGTGACTAACATTTGTACAGTAATTCACAAATTACAAAACATTCCCACATACTTTTCTCCTTTGATTCTCAATCCACTTTTGCTAAGTAGGTATTGCATCTGCATTTGCAAATAAAGAAACAAATGCTAGTGAAGTTTCAGTATCTACGGTTACATAGATAGTGGCATAACATTAGCCTGAAACGTAAGGTGTCCAACTTCAAGTCCATTAATTTTACATTGTAGCATGCTGTTTTATTGTTGAGAAAGTCTCCTTTCTCTTATAAGGCCACTTGTCCTATCTTAAGGGCTCTGCTCTCATTATTTTATTTAGTCCTTATTACTTCCCAAAGACCTTGTCACCAAATTCTATCATATTGAGGGTTAGAGCTTTAATACATGAATTTTGGTAGGGGACTCAAACATTCCATCTATAACAATATCCCTTTATATATTTGAAGACAGGATTGAGGCACAGGTCATGGTTCATGGACGTTTGATGAGAGAGGAGTAGAAAGGAGAAGTAGTATGCCAATCAAATAGATTAGTAACATTATTTATCAAGGTCCACCAACTCAGATTGGCAGGATGTCCAAGGCCTTATACTTCAGCATTACACAGAATGATCATGAATACTTGCTAGACTGCAGATCTGGGTCAGCCATTCCATCCCAGTTCCTACATGAGGAATTAAAACTGCATACTCTATATGGCCACACAGTATTGGTGGCCACCTAACACCTGATAGGACATGGCTTTATATCTGAAGGCCAAGATATTACTTATGTAAAAGTAGGGTACGGCTTCTGACAATATGTCTGTCCTCTATGACTTTACCCTGGTCCACTCTTACTCTCTTCCTATGGAGGAAAAAAGACCTTGAGACTTAATGACAGTAATCTCCAATTAGATTAAAAAATTATCTGGGTGTATGAATGATTGAATGGAACTTTCAAAGGTCTTGGTGCACGCAGGGTGTATTGAGTTCTGCTAAATGATCAAGGTATCCTTGATTGTAGCTGGATTCTCTTCCAGGAAAAGGGATTGTTAAACTGTGAAGAGTGGCAACTGGCCACATTTTAGAAATAGCTCCTTGGCTACAACTGTGATTATCCTGCAGTATAGGACATGCTAGGTCCTCTCATCCCTTAGTTCAGCAGTTTAAAGCTGAGAAATAGAATGAGTTGGGGACGACCACATCAGGCACTGGCCCCAGGGTTTCAGATGAGTGGTGACTCCTGAGCACTTGAGTGAAATGAAGTAATTGTTTGAGCACTGCTTCCATATGTGGTGGGTCAGTTCAGCAGAATGTTAGACTGGCTTAAGATCTTTATAGCTGGAAGCTGGCCCTGAGATTGGAGTGAATGAGAGGTGTGGTGACTCTTGGCATGGGTGAACTGAATGCCAACTCTAAGACTTAAGAGAAGCTAGCTTGGAAGTAAAAACGATTTTAAAATGTCAATCTATTAAGTGTGAGATATAAAAGAAAGGTATATAATGCAATCTAAAGGCATATATATATCTCTATCTCCACATCCGCAGGGTTATATCATGTTCTGGGGGGAAGATAGAGGCCACAAGGAAGGTAACTTTATCCCAAGTTGGGCAAATTATTATACTTTCTCACCACCAATTACTGATCCAAGAAGGACCACTTTGTGTGAACTTTGAACTTCCTAAAAAATACCTTACTTCCATACATCAGAAAATTATTGTAATATACAGACTTTGGTAGAATAACTCATTTTACTGCCATCTGCTGGAAAATCATGGTAATAAATATACATACACACATAATAGCTACTTTGTACCCTAACACCTCATTGCAATCACAGTGATTGACTGAGATGTTTGTTCATGACCTAAGCTGGTTTTACTAAAAATTTCCTCTGGAAGCTAGCTGTGATGGAAGCTAGCTGTGATAAAGTTATGAAAATGTGAACCTGCATTTACCAGTGACTAAGGATCAATTTTGTGGAGAAATTGGTACACTAGAAAGAAGCCAATCTACAAAAGGGGGCTGGGATATGGAGACATAGTCCCAATAGTTCTAGAATTTCTCGCTACATTTTCACCTGAAAATATTTTTACCTTCACTTTTTTATGGTTCAGCTATGAGATAATTTTATTTGCTGAGTTGAGCAAAAGTTATTTTTGTCATGCAGACTAAAAGTCTCCTAACTAACATAACTTGGAGGCTGTCAGTGCATTTGGGCTTCTATGACAAAATACTATTGATTGTGTGGCTTATAAACAATAGAAAGTTATGTGTCACAGAGGTCGGGACATACAAAATCAACACGCTGACACATTTGGTGTCTGGTGAGGGCCTGCCTCCTTATGGAGGGAGGTTTTCTCACTGTGACCTTATATGATGGAAGTGGGGAGGGGCTCTCTGGAGCTGCTTTTATAAGGACACTAATCTCATTTATGTGGACTTAGTCAGTTCCTAAAGACCCTGCCTTCTAATACCATTACCTTGGGAGTTAGGGTATCATATCAATGAATTTCAAAGAGACATTCAGATCACAGAAGAAGCCAGGTAATATGAACTAACTACAGTTAGAATAGAGGGCAGAAATAGGTACTCTGAAACAATTCCACTTCATACTAGAGTCATGTATGAAATTATCTAATAGCTCCTGCTGGAATTATGTCTTGCTAAACTTAGTGACACATTTACTCCATAGCATAGAGCCTTGCCTATAGGAATTATTTAAAAATATTTGTTTAATTGAATTAATTTCAAAACACACAAAGATGACATTTTACTAATTTATTCATTTTGTTGTTAAGTATTTATGAAGCAGCCTTTTTGAAATAGACACAATTCTAATTACTCAGGATTCTATAAGGAATACTTGTATTTGAATTTCCAGATTGGATTTTACCTATATGCAGTACATAGCCATTATGCCAAAAGCTGTTGATTATTATCCAGAAAAGTGGAAATGATTCAACAAAATGTATGCATGAACAAGGGGTTCTAGTTCTCAATTTGTTGTTTACTAGATGTGAAACAATGGATGCTGGATGTGTCATTTATACTGAATGTATCATTTAGCCTCCTAAGGTCTTGGTTTTCTCATCTATAACATAATGAGATTTAACTAGCAGATCTTTAGGCTTATTCCAGCTAAAAAAAACCCTAAAGTTTTCTTTTTAATCTCTTAAACTAGTAGTTTTCAAAGTGTGGTCCCTTACCAGTAGCCTAAAACCTTGTTAAAATGCAAATTTCAGAATTCAGCCAAGACATACTGCACCAAACACACTGGGTGGGGAGAAAGGGTCCAGCAATTTAAATTTTACCAAGCTCTGATTCATGCTAGAGGTTGAGAACCACTGCCTGGGTATACGTGATATATTTAACAGTCAATGTATATTTTCTAATTTTTCTCAGCTGTATCACTAACCATGCTTTCTCTCCCAGACTTCAATGCTCTTCTTCATTCTGCATCCCCACTCCCCATTATAAATTATGTATGTCTAATGACTTCATGGATTTTACAAACCAAATAAGTTCATACAAAAGAAAAAAGAAAATAAAAACAACAGTCTTTATTAAGGGTGGTTTTATTATGCATGTCATCCTTTCTTTGAGAATCAGTAAGGTATATTATTGTAGTATATCAATAATAGTCACCGACCACAAAACAGGACAAAATATTTTAGGAAAATTCTTGTGCTCTTTGTGAATTAAAAATTATGTCAGTTTAACAGGATTTCCTCCTGGAAGTTAATTATTAGGGAGCAACTGTGGTGGAGTAAACACACACACACACACACACACACACACATTTGCGAATACTGATAAGTGCTTATAACTGAAGAAACAACCGCAAGATGATTTCCTATAATTATCCAATTCTTTCTGCTACAAAACTCAGAAAATGATGAATAGAGAGAAAAAATGAGATGCTGGATGTACAATCACTTCTTTAAATGAGTAAGACTCTCTTAGAAATCTGTTGTCTAAGTGTATAAGTAATGTGGTTTGGAAGTAAAATCATTTGGAGCTAGCACTAGTATATAAACAAATTTATAGAGAGACTCATCAGAAATTTTATTTGGTACCATTTTTGCTGTGTGGGTCAAATAATTTGGGCCTAAACCATCATAGAGACTGATCTCTGAATCTAGAATCAGCCAAAGGAATGAAAATGTTTTTCTATAAAAGTAATAAAAAAATTAGTAGTAAATAGATTTGATTTATATTCATGTGTCTTTTTCATTCTGTCCCCTTCCCCCTCAACATTTTTAAATCTCTTTATAAAATTATCTTTTTTTTTTTTTTTTTGAGTTGGAGTCTCACTCTGTCGCCCAGACTGGAGTGCAGTGGCCGCTCCCGGCCACCGCAGCCTCGACCTGCTGGGCTCCGGCGATCCTTCCGCCTCAGCCTTCCAAGTAGCTGGAACT
>CAUYQG010241630.1:0-11110 GCA_963574415.1 Tarsius wallacei | reverse complement strand
GTGTTAATCTAGAACTTGCCCATTTTTATTATAAAAACCTAAGTTTGGGAGTATAGAAAAGCACAGGTTTAACCCAAGTATGGCATACACTTTGGGCTTAAAAGACTTCTCCTTCAAATATGATGCACTTTACTAGCTGGGCTCGGTGGCTCAGCCTGTAATCCCGCGCCTTGGGAGACCGAGGTGAGTGGATTGCCTGAGCCCGCAGGTTTGAGACCCGCCTGGGCAACTTGGCAAGCCCTCATCTCTACAATAATCCAAAAATTAGCCTGGCGTGGTATCACGCCCCTGTAGTACCAGCTACTTGGAAGGCTGAGGCGGAAGGATTGCCGGAGCCCAGTACATAGAGGCTGCGGTGGCCGGGAGCGGCCACTGAACTCCAGTCTGGGCGACAGTGAGACTCCAACTCAAAAAAAAAAAAAAAAATGCACTTTACTTTTTTATGTGGACCACCCCCTACTCTAGAGCATATCTATCTGTCTATCTGTCTATCTATCTATCTATCTATCTAATCATCTATCGTCTCCATTTAAGATAAAGAGAGCTGATATATATATATACTGATATATAAATATGTATATATATATATATATATATACACACACTCCATGTTTGAAATGACTTAATCAAAAAGCAGCATTTGTATATGTAATTTTTATATTTCCATTGTATTACTCAAAGTTTTATATAAAAACATGATATATAATTTTCTAATCAGGACTTCATCCCCTCTGTGTTGATAAGAAGCTTTCATAAGATCACTTCCTAAGAGCCAATCAGTTTGCCCTTATCCCCAAGTGACCCCGTACATATCCCATCTTTAGTTTCCCAACTTTCTAGCACTCTTCCTTGTTTCTATAAAATGCCAAGCTTGCATTCCTTTGTGCCTTTGAACTTGCTCTTCTTCCTTTCTGATATGCTACACCTAACCCTCACTTTGATTTGAAAACAAATACTTCTGTAATAATACCAACTACTTTATACTGTTCATTTGCTTATATATCTTCTCAGCCACTAGAGTATGAGTGGGCTTTGCTCTGACAATTGGCAAAGGAGTGTCACTGATGAATCATGCAGTGAAAATGGGGGCTCTAGAGTAGGTGTGGTCCACATAAAAAGTAAAGTACATTTTCTTTGATGGCAAAGGAGAAGCCTGTTAAGCCCAAAGTTTATACCATACTTGGGTTAAACCTGTGCTTTTCTATACTCCCAAACTGAAAAATTATTATAAAAGCGGTACACAGGCGGTGATATCTTTAGAATACCAGCAAGAAATAAATGTAAACACTTATGGATAATATTTTCCATAGGCCACAGGAAAAGAAGTCACATTTAAGATAAAATTAACTTAACAATATTAAGAACAATTTATCATGAGTTGGAGTCAGCAGAAAAGAAAGCTTTTATGCCAAATCCTGAGATAAAACAATAACTAAAGTCTACAGAGTATCTTTTAAATCATATTTAAAGAAAAGAAAAGAAAAGGGCCAAGAAATATAAGAAAAAAAAGTACAATGATACCAAGACAGATTTGAAAAAATAAAATAAAATTGAACTACTACAAATAAAAAAAGCTGGGAATTTGAAACTAAAATTCAATAGAGAAGTTAAATATTCATTTGGACATAGCTGAAGAGAAAAATTTTAAATTAGAAGACATATATATAAAGAAAATACACAGGTTTTAGCACAATGAGATAAAGAGAGGTAAGAGAGAAAAGAATCATATATTTTATATACTCTTAAATGAGTTTGAGAAGACCACAGATAGAATGAAGGAGACACTGGTTAGATTTTGTTTTAACTTGCCTGGTTAACTAAATCTTTATTACTAAAGTGTATGAATCCTCAATGTTACTGAATTGAAAAAAAAATTGTTTTAGTTTCTGTTGTATTGGACACAAATTTATTAAGAGGAACTCCTGAATCACAGACATGGACTCCATTGCCCCATTGTGTAGAGGAAACCTAATTTCTCCTTCATTGTTAGAATTAGTCATTTGAACCAGAACAGAAATCTCATTTAAGGGACTTCATTTTTGATACCAAGTAATCTACTCAGTAGTATCAGTGGAAGGAAAAAAGACATATAAATAAAACTTGAATATTTGACACAAGGCATGGAAGGATAAAATATGTGAAAAGACAAGATAAATTAAAAGCACAAAATAATCCAAATACATCTAAAGTGACAAAAATATAAACGTATGAATTTTACCAGTTTAAAGAAGAAATTTTCTGATTGGCAACAAAGCCTACCTATATGTTGTTTCAAAGAGAAAAACCTAAAACCTATTGACACAGGTTGTAAGTAGGGGAAAGGCAATCTATGTCAGTCTAATACTGACCACAAATAATAGTTGTAGCTATGTTTATCATTCTTACTACAGAAAGAATCATTATACAATTAAACAATTCATCAGACGCTGTAAATATCTCAAATCATAGCCTCAGAATTTAACAAAGATGTTATCAAATCGTAAATCACAGAAAGAGAATTAGTCATTTTAGCCAGAACAGAACCTACTCTCAGTATTGGTAGATTAAGCACACAGAAATTAATAAGGAGATTTAGAACAAAGTAATTATAAGATCAATCAAATGGACATATATATATATAATTTTTTGTTCTTAAAATTAGATAAATACTTAATATGAGGAAATTTCTCAGAATACGGAACAAAGACGAAGATTAAAAATAGATGAGAAAATTAGAAGACCATTACACATTACAACATCCCAATGATGAAGGTCTGGAAAGGGAAGGAAAAAGTTAAACAATATTATCAACCAAAAGATTAAACACATCTTTCAAACTGAAGGATGTGAGTTTCAAAGTACAAAAGAGATCAGTAAGTACAACAGATAAAAAGAGACCCACATCAACACATATCACTGCAAAATTTTTGTAGAGTGGGGCCAGACTGGTGATTGTCAAGGTTACAGAAACAAACAAAGAACAAAAAATCAGAAATCGTTGCCTTCTAGTTTCTTGACATCAATGCCAAAAGGTAGAACACAATGGAGTAAGGTTTCAATATTTTGAAGAAAAATAATTTTCTTCCCGGAATTCTATGCCCAGCCGTATTATTTTATTCCTACACATTCTTTCTCTGGAATTTACTGGAGGGTATGCTTCCAAAAAAAAAAAAAAAAAAGGCAAAACAAAACAAAACAAACAAACAAAAAATGAGGAATAAATCAAAAGAATGAAGTTATATAATAAAAACAAAAGAATAAAGACCTAGGATACAGCCACGATCTTTTTGGCATTAGGGACAGGTTTCATGGAAGACAACTTTTCCACAGATGGGGAGGGAATCATCAGGCACTAGATTCTCATAAGGAGTGTACAACCTAGATCCCTTGTACGCACAGTTCACAAGAGGGTTCGTGCGCCTGTGAGAATCTAATGCCCCCACTGATCTGACAGAAAGCAGAACCCCACTCACCTCCTGCTGTGGGGTCTGGTTCCTAACCAGTCCGTGGCCCAGGGGTTGGAGGCCTCTGAGATGGAGAATATGGACTATTTATCTCAGGAGACATGCAAAAGAAGTATCTGGCAAAGATCGATTCTAAGACAATAGCTGTGCATCAGGCATGCTGAGCAATCATCCAGATTGGAGCAGGACAGAGACTCTAAGAGAGACTTCTTCAGGAAAATAAAATTGATCAAATGTCTGATATATCTGATCATCTTAAAAGAAATTTTAGACAGTTGGTGAAGAGTTTGGTCTTGGATTAGTTGTAAATTAAAAATAAGGCAGTGTATGCTGCAAAAATAAAGTCATTGGCAAATGAAAAATAATCATAGTTTATATCATGGTCTAGCTATGTTTGCAGAATAATATAAACACAGAATATTTATCTAAGTAAAATAAGTATATAGCTCTATAAGAATAATAGAGGAAAGGGAGAGAATATGTATGTGGAGAGAGCTGGGAACAAGAGCTGGTTACAGAGCGGGAAATTAATAGAAGTTTAGAACTTAAAGATGTAGCAATACCAGCATGCTTTTTAGAAATGTGGCTAGAGATACTGAAATAATTAGTTAAAATATATTAAAAAAAATCATTGCTGGCCGGGCTCGGTGGCTCAGCCTGTAATCTGGTGCTTTGGGAGGCCGAGGTGAGTGGATTGCCTGAGCCCGCGGGTTCGAGACCCACCTGGCCAACTTGGCGAGACCTCATCTCTATAATAAATCAAAAAAAATGAGCCGGGCGTGGTAGCACGGGCCTGTAGTTCCAGCTACTTGGAAGGCTGAGGCGGAAGGATCGCCGGAGCCCAGCAGGTCGAGGCTGCGGTGGCTGGAGTGGCCACTGCACTCCAGTCTGGGCGACAGAGTGAGACTCCAACTCAAAAAATAAAAATAAAAATAAATAAAAATAAAAATCATTGCCTCTCTGGATGAGAGGAGCCTGCTGTGTTTCATAACAAATAGAGGCATTTGATTCTTTAAAAATGTTCAAGTATAACTTTAATGAAAATAGAAACTGTTTAAAACAGAAAATCAAAGTAATTTACCTCATTAACAACCTAAAAAATTCATATAATCCACAATAAATGCAAGACATACATTACTTAAATTCAGCATTTATCAATGAAAACATCTCATAGCAAACTTTCTTAACCTGATAAACAGTAATTCAAAAAGTTTTGGCAAATATTCTATATATTTTTAAATTTTATTTTAAAGATGAGGAGTACAATTCAGGGTTAGGTATACAAATGGTCATTGTACAGATAAAGTTTGGGCCTCACTTTGGTCCTCATGTCACCTGGTTTGAGATCAGGTATCATTTTTGATGAAGTGTTCCCCCCAACTCTCTCCCTTGGCAATTTCCCACTACTGCCAATCCCTTTCTTGTAGTATTATGATATTTGTTCAGGGTCCGCTTATAAGTGAGACCATGTGGTACTCAGTTCTTTGTTTCTGTGATAGATCACTGAGTATTATGGATTTTAAATCCATCCAAATTGCTGCGAAGTTAATAACTTTGTCCTTCTTTATGACTGCATAGTATTCCATTGTGTATATGTGCCACATTTTTAAAATTCTACTACTTTCGATGGGCAGCACTGTTGGTTCCATGTTTTTGCTATTGTGAATAGTGCTGCAATAAAAATGTGTGCCCAGGTATCTTTTTTATAGAATGATTTGAATTCCTCCGGGTATATTCCCAGAAGGGGGATTGCTGGGTTGTATGGGAGATCAATTATTAGATCTTTTAGGAATTGCCACACTGTTTTCCACAGAGGTTGCACTAGTTTACACTCCCACCAGCAGTGTAGAAGTGTTCCCTTTTTCTTGCATCCTCTCCAACATCTGTTGTTTTTTTGAGTTACCGATGATGGCCATCCTAACTGGAGTTAGGTGGTATCTCAGTGTAGTTTTAATTTGCATTTCATTGATGACTAGTGAGGCTGAGCATTTTTTCATGTATCTGTTGGCTGCTCATATGTCTTCTTTTGAGAAGTGTCTAGTCATATCTCCTGCCCACTTTGTAATGGGGCGACTTGCTTTGTTCTTTTCAGCATGTTTGAGTTCCTTGTAGATCCTTGATGTTAGGTTTTTGTTAGATATACAGTCGACAAATATATTTTCCCAGTCTGTGGGGTGTCTCTCCACTCTCTTGATGGTTTCTTTGGCTTTGCAGAAGGTTTTCAGTTTGATGAGGTCCCACTTGTCTATCTTATCTCTTATGGCATGGTCATCTGGGGTTTTGATCAGGAATTGGTTGCCACTTCCAATTTCCATAAGGATGTCTCCTGCATTTTCTAAGGTTCTTATAGTTTGGGGTTTTACATTTAGGTCTTTGATTCATTTAGAATTGATTTTTGTGTGTGGTGATAGGTAGGGGTGTTGTTTTAATCTTTTGCATATTGTCAGCCAGTTTCCCCAGCACCATTTACTGAATAAGTTCTCCTCTCTCCAGTGGTTGTTAGTGGAGGCTTTGTCAAAGATGAGTTGGTTGAGAAGTTGAGGTGCTGCTTCTGGAATCTCTATCCTGTTCAATTGGTCTGTATGCCTGTTCTTATACCAATACCAGGCTGTTTTGATTATTGTAGCCTTAAAATAAAGTTTAAAGTCTGGATGTATGATACCTTTCACTTTGTTTCTTTTGCCGAGGATTGTTATGGCTATTTGTGGTCCTTTCAGATTCCATATGAATTTCTGTATTGTTGTTTCCACGTCTAAGAAGAATGATGCTGGTAATTTAACGGGTATTGTGTTAAATCTGTAGATTTCCTTGGGTAGGATAGACATCTTACTATGTTGATCTTCCAATCCATGAGCATGGAATATTTTTGCATTTGTTTGTGTCATCTTTGATTTCTTTGAGCTATATTTTGTAGTTTTCATTGTAAAGGTCTTTCACTTCTCTGGTTAGGAGGATACCGAGTTATTTCATTTTTTTGGTGGCTATTTGGAATGGAATTGTGCTTTTTATTTGTTTCTCTGCCTGTTTTTGTTGGTGTATAAAAACGCTACTGTCTTTTACACATTGATTTTGTACCCTGAGACTTTGACAAAGTCCTTTATTAATGAAAGAAGGTTTTTGACAGATTCTCTTGGATTTTCAAGGTATGGAATCATATAGCAAATATTCAATTTATTTATTAAAAATTTTTTTTGAGTTGGAGTCTCACTCCTTTACCCAGATTGGAGTGTAGTGGCACACGTGCTCACAGCCACCTCTGCGTTGATCTGCCGGGCTCCGGCGATCCTTCTGCCTCAGCCTTCCGAGTAGCTGGAACTACAGACATGTGCTACCACGCCCGGCTATTTTTTATGTTATTGTAGAGATGAGATCTCACCAAGTTGACCGGGCTGGTCTCAAACCTGCGGGCTCAGGCAATCCACTCGCCTCGGCCTCCCAAAGTGCTGGGATTACAGGCTGAGCCACTGACCCCAGCCGCAAATATTCTATTTAATGCTGACATGAAAAAAGCAATATTTTCAAATCCAGGAACAAGACAAGGATTCCAACTGTTAACAGTTCTCCTCCTCAGTATAGCACTGGAGATACCTAGTTAGCAGGATAAGACAAATTATGAGAATGGGAAGAAAGAAATATATATATCATTGCTTGCAGACAATAATATTGCTTATCTAGAAAAATCCATGGGAATCTACAAACTATTCAAACAAATCAGGGAGTGTAGCAAAGCTGCTGGATACAATAGCTATATACAGACATGAATGGTATTCCTAGACAGAAGGAAAAAATAGAAAATACAATTTCAAATATCATTTCAGATCAGTTTAAATGCTATGAAAAATTACAATTTAAAAATAGTTTTTGCAGAGAAATTATTATAGATTTAAAATCAGTTGCTATTTTATGACATCATGTCTTTCATTCAGTAACATGATAAATCTTTTAATTTATTTAGTTCTTCTTGTATGTTCTTTAATAAAGCTTAAAAACATTTCTATAAATGTTTTCAGTAGCTTTTTACATACAATAGGTCCTCACTCTCTGTCATCAATAGGTTCTCGGAAGAACTTGAGTCTTTAAGCAAAACAACATGGAGCAGAAATAGCATTGCCTCATTTGATGCTGTCTCTTTGAGGCGGAAATATCGCCGGAGCCCAGCAGGTCGAGGCTGCAGTGGCCGGGAGTGGCCACTGCACTCCAGTCTGGGCGACAGAGTGAGACTCCAACTGAAAAAAAAAAATTGTTTTTTAATTATAAAAATGTGGGATACAATTCAGGGTTAGGTATACAAATGTTGATTATGCAGGTACCCTTGTGGATAAGCTGTGCCCCCCTCCCTCCCTCCCCTGGCAGTTTTCCTCAATTGCCAATCCTACCCCCCTCCCCTGACAGTTTCCCACTACTGCCAATCCCTTTCTTATAGTATTATAGTTGTTAAGGTCTGCTTATGAGTGAGAACATGTGGTACTCTGCTCTTTGTTTCTGTGATAAATCACTGAGTATGATTGACTTATGGCTGCATAATATTCCATTGTATATATGTACCCCTTTTAATCCAGTCCAACTTCAATGGGCAGCATGGTTGGTTCCATGTTTTTACTACTGTGAATAGAACTGCTACAAGCATACGTGTGCAGATATCTTTTTTGTAGAAAAATCTGATTTGAGTTCCTCTGTGTATATTCCCAATAGGGGAATTGCTGGATCATAGGCTAGGTCAATTTCTAGTTCTTTCAGATACCGCTACACTGTCTTCCAAAGAGGTTGCATTAGTTTGCATTCCCACCAGCAGTGTAGAAGCTTTCCTTTTTCTCTGTATCCTTGCCAGCATCTGTTGTTGTTTGTTTTATTAATGATGACCATTGAAACACTACTGATTTTGCATGTTGATTTTGTATCCTATAAAAAATTATGCTATGCATTCTAAAATTAAGTTCTACATATTTACTTAAAATTGAACATTATGCATGGGAGTGATACATGCAAATGTACAAATTACAGTACTACTTTGGAGAGGTAGAAAAAGAGGAAGATGAAGGGAAAATAAGATAGAGATATGAATGGGTTTTAATTGTGTGTGTAAAGAAAAAAAAGTTGCAGTAAATATAGCAAAATGCTACTATGAATTACCTTTTGTTGTTAAGTGAATGTGTTTCTGTTGTTTTCAGTATTATTTCTCTATGTTTGAAATACTTTATAGTTAGATATGTTTTTTAAAGCATTTAATTTCTATCATTTTAGTTTTTTCTCTCCTCCTAGTAGCTAAAGTCAATGGCAAAACTTGTCTGGAGTGGGTGCTGCATCCCAGAAAAAGATCATGGCATGATAGTAGGTGCTACATTCTATATTCTGTTGTCTTTCTGACTGATTCATGTTTTTGGCAGAACTGTCCTGTGTTATATGGAGACAAAAACTTATCTTGGGACCTTTCTGTGTTTGGCTCCTTCTCAATGGTAGTGCTTCTTTTCCAAACCCCTCTTCCATTTTAGGAACCACAAGATATTGCATATTCTGTCCTTCCCCCCAAGAGGCTACACCTGGCAGAATCTCCAAAAGTAGCTTATTTTCTGGATGTCCTACAACCTGTCTGTGTTTATACTTCTGTGTCTATGAAGGCAGGGGAGAGGGTAAGACCTTGGGCTTCATGGATCTTGTTCTTTTTTTTTTTTCTTCTTCCAGGTGTGCACTTTTATTGAATTGGTCTCAAGTCAGTGTCCAGGTAAGCCCTGGCTACCTCCATATCTCCACCCACTCCAGGGGAGACCAAAAGCCTTCATACATCTCAAGTTGGGGACAAAAATGGGGGCCAAGGTGGCTGATCATTCAAAATAAAATAAACAAAAAAGCATTAAGGCGAAGACTTAAAAAAATTGGCATTACATAACTTACACATATGCTGTTACCTCCCCCATGTGGATCAGGAAAGAACTGGGCTATTCTCCTTAGAGAGACGTGGGGCGGTTTTTGGGAGGGCAAAGGACTTCCTGTAACAACGCATCTCACGATGTTTGGAATGACTATTAAAAAAAGAGCAATGTACAATCAAAGTCCTTGGCCACATTGTGGAACTTTGGGGATGCTCCCTCCAACTTGCTGTCACCTTCACCGGTCCAGCGTTTAAATCCCGAGAGTCATCAAACTAACCCCCCAACAAACAAAAAAACCCCAAATAAAGCCATGCCAATCTCATCTTCTTTTCTGCGTTAAGTTAGGTTTGTCAAGAAAGGGTGTAACATGCTAGTCAGTCCGCCTAGAAGCACTTGCGGTACACGATGGAGGGGTCGTATTCGTTGTGCTCCTGTTTGCTGATCCACATCTGCTGGAAGGCGGACAGCGGGGCCAGGATGGAGCCGCCAATCCACACGGAGTTCTTGCGCTCAGGGGATGCGATGATCTTGATCTTCGTCGTGCTGGGCGCCAGGGCAGTGATCTCCTTCTGCATCCTGTCAGCGACGCCTGGGTACATGGCGGTACCTCCAGACCACACGGTGTTGGCGTTCAGGTCCTTGCGGATGTCCACACCACACTTCATGATGGAGCTGAAGGTGGTTTCGTGGATTCCGCAGGATTCCATGCCCTGGAAGGAAGGCTGGAAGAGAGTCTAGGGGCAGCCGAACCGCTCGTTGCTGATGGTGATCACCTGGCCGTCAGGCAGCTCGTAGCTGTTCTCTAGGGAGGAGAAGGATGCAGCGAAGGAGGAAGCAGGAGGACTTCTGCTCGAAGTCCAGGGCGACATAGCACAGCTTCTCCTTGATGTCACGCACAATTTCCCACTCGGCAGTGATGGTGAAGCTGTAGCCACGCTCGGTGCGAATCTTCAGGAGGTAGTCTGTCAGGTCCCGGCCAGCCAGGTCCAGACGCAGGATGGTGTGGGGAGGGCGTACCCCTCGTAGATGGGCGCAGTGTGGGTGATCCCGTCACCGCAGTCCATCACCATGCCAGTGGTACCGCCAGAGGCGTAAAGGGACAGCACAGCCTGGATGGCCACGTACACGGCTGGGGTGTTGAAGGTCTCCAACGTGATCTGGGTCATCTTTTCACGTTGGCCTTGGGGTTCAGGGGAGCCTTGGTCAGCAGCACAGGGTGCTTCTCGGGAGCCACGAGCAGCTCGTTGTAGAAGGTGTGGTGTCAGATCTTCTCCATGTCATCCCAGTTGGTGACAGTGCAGTACTCGATGGGGTACTTCAAGGTCAGGAGGCCTCTCTTGCTCTGGGCCTCGTCGCCCACGTAGGAGTCCTTCTGGCCCACGCCCACCATCACACCCTGATGCCGCGGGTGCCCCACCATGGAGGGGAAGACGGCCCGCGGGCTTCATCGCCCGGGAAGCCGGTCTTGCACATGTCGGAGCCGTTATCAAGCACAAGCGCAGCAATCTCATCATCCAGGGTGAGCTGGTGTGGTGTGGACCGGCAACGGAGCAAGGGCACGGGTCGGTGAGAGCCGGCAGATGCTGCCTGGAAGGTCAGATCTTGTTCTTCATGTCTTTCCCAAGTGCCAGAAGCCTGTTTGACTTAAAGATGGCCTAGTCTTTTTTTTTTTTTTTGAGTCGGAGTCTCACTCTGTCGCCCAGACTGGAGTGCAGTGGCCGCTCCCGGCCACCGCAGCCTCGACCTGCTGGGCTCCGGCGATCCTTCCGCCTCAGCCTTCCGAGTAGCTGGAACTACAGG
>CAUYQG010241625.1:0-21173 GCA_963574415.1 Tarsius wallacei | reverse complement strand
TGTGGGGAGCAGGCCCCCTGGGAGAGATCTGGAGTCTTTCTGTGTCCTCTTCTGCGGAGGTCTCACAGACCACGCTGCCCGGTCACCATCTTGGCTTTCCTCCCAGGCTAATTATTGAGTGTGAGAGTTTATCCCTGTCATGAGGTTCTTATGGAGTTTGTTGTTGCTTCTGTTTATTTGTTGTCTTTATTTTGATTTGTATTTTCAACCTTTTTCCTGCATTCTTGGAAATGGCATTGTCGTTCTTTTTTTTCTTTCTTCTGTGTTTAATGCTTTCTTAAGTGTTTCTTGTAGAACTGGTCTGGAGGCAGCATAAACTCTTAGGGATTGAATGTCTAGGAAGTATTTTAATTCTCTATCACTGACGAAACTTAGCTTAGCTGTGTAGGTAATTCTTCATTGAAATTGTTTATCTTTGAAAACTTTGAAGGTTGGTCTTCAAGCTCTCCTAGTCTTAAGTGTTTTTTTATTTAAGTCTGCTGCTATTCTTATTGGTCTTCCCTGGTAGATAGTCTGACCTTTCTCTCTCGCTGCCTTTAGGATTATTTCTTGATACCTACTTTGTGTAGGTGAATTACTGTGTCTAGGAGTTTGTGTCTTCATTTATTGTCTTGCAGGGGTTCTCTGAATATCTTGTGTTTGAATTTTCACATCACTGATGAGATGAGGGAAGTCTTCTTGAATAATTTCATGGAATGTTCCAGATTGGTTTCGGGCTCTCTGTCTGCCTCAGTGATTCCGATTAATTATAGGTTCAGTCTCTTGAAATAATGGCTCATCTCTTGAAGTGTGTGTGTGTGTGTGTGTGTGTGTGTGTGTGTCTTTTAAAACTTCTTTTCTATGTTTTTAACAGTCTGGGTTATTTCCATATTTTGATCCTCAAACTCTGAGATTCTTCTGCTTGGTTGATTCTGCTTTCCATGCTCATGAGCTTGTTATTTAATTCATTCACTGTATTGTTTATTACTGTTGTCTCATTTATCAACTCCTTCATTCCTTCCTCTTGTCTCTCTTCATGTCTATGTATTCTCTCTTTTAATATTTTCATATCTGCATTTGTGGTTTGAGACCAGTTATTTGGGGGACTCTTCATTGTTTGAGCTCCGATGTCTGTATTCTCAGTGGGTCACCTCCCAGGGTTCTGTATGAGAATCATATTCTTCCTTTGGTTTCTCTTTATTTGTGTGGGCTTTCCTCCCCATTTTTTGCTTCTTCTTTAATTATGTTGTTCATTGATAGGGTGGATAGTTTTTATTTCTGTTTGCTCAATCTTCTATTCTTCCTTATGTAGATTCTCTGGTTTTGTTCAATTCTGAAGCTGGACTTCAGATGGGGGCCTGTGTTTTTTGCAGTTTTGAGATTTAATTCGAGGTGGGGGGAAGCTGTGATTCAGAAGCTATCTGCAGGTCCCAGTATCCTTTGACAGGTTTTTGGGCCCCCTGGAACCCACTTCCCACTGCCTTACAATCTATCCATGCAGTGAGGTTGTCTGTTTGCCCCCTGAAAGCAAAATGAGATAAGAAAAGGGAAAATAATGAAAAACCAAAAGAGGAAGAATAAAGGGAGATTGACAGAGAAGAAGAAGAGGGAAAACAGGTGTAACAACTAACAAATAAACAGGAAAACAAAGAAAAAAAAGACAAAAACATACAATCATACACAGAAGCAAACAAAAACTCCCCTGATGGTGTACTCTCCCTCAAAAATACCCATATACAAACAGAAAAAAATTTAAAAACAACATTAAAGTAATAGAAGCAAAGAAAGTACAAAAATGTAAACTAAAAAAGAAAGAGAAGGGAAAAAAAGCAAAACTAAAACAAAAAACAAACAGGAAAAAAAAGCCCTCACTCTGTGGCCATTTCTGTAACTCCAGGTTCCTTTTGGCTGCCAGCTACGCCTTAGGGAGAGGCTCTGGTCTCCAGCCCCTCCCCTCCACTCTCAGTGCAGGCTGATAGGGTTGTTCTCAGTGTGAGTCAGATACTCCATGGACTACTGTTGGAGGAGAATGGATCAAATCTGGTCTCACCCTATTTGATGCTGCTGTCAAGTCCCCCACTCAGATCTAATGTGTCTTTCCCAGTTCCAGTGTGGAGGAGGAGTATCTGCCTCTTGGAGTTCAATAAGAGGATAACCTCTGGGTCCCAAGATGGAGGCTGGGTGGAGCTGGGTGGGGTATGAAGGTCTCTGTCCATCCCCAGACTTGCCACCTGCATGGGAACTTTATTCCAGATTACCACAACCTGCCTTCTCCACGATTCCTTTTGCTCATGCCTGTTCTGCTGCTATAGGTGATGGTGGGGGCTTGGTGCCAGGTGGTAAGAGGGTGGCTGTTCTCTGCTGCCTCCTCTCAAGAGAGCCCTGAGAATAGCAGACAATCCTGATCAACTGGGTCTCCAATCTCAGGGTGGTGGTGAGTTGCAGTCATCTCTGGAGGAGAGCCCTGGGTGCATGAACCCAAGTCTTCCTTCAGACAGACTTTCATTCACCCACTGGCACACACCCACTCACACAGAGTCTTTATGGACACTTGCTTTTGCAAAGACTCTCACAGTCCAACCTGTCCTATCACTATCTTGCCCAGAAGCTCTATTTGATCTTAAGATCATTACAAATGAGGTATTTATAGTTCTCAACATGTATTGCCTTAGCTCATAGAAATCTTTGTTTTAAAGTAATATATTCTTGTGGTTCAAAACAGATATATGTTAAAGGTGGAAATATTAGAGTTTGTCAATATGTATAAAAGAGTTTAAAAAAACTTTGTTCTTATTATCTGTTAACATAAATATAGAATTTTATCTATTTTATTGGATTTCTTGCAAACATTTTTCTATAAACATTAACTCAGGGCACCAAGTATCATATGTGTGTGTGCATGCAAGTGAGTGTTTTATAACTGATATTGGATTTTTATAACTTCACATGTTTATGTAATAATAGTTATAGACATAAATATTTATGATGTATTTGCATTAAGTGTGCTAGATTGACATCCTGTAGAAAAGCATCCATGTAGAAAAGCATCCATGTAGAAAAGCATCCTGTAGAAAAGCATCCATGTGCTTTCTGGTGCATTTAACAATAATAAGTAGTAATAACTTATTAC
Source organism: Tarsius wallacei (assembly GCA_963574415.1). Taxonomy (NCBI): domain Eukaryota; kingdom Metazoa; phylum Chordata; class Mammalia; order Primates; family Tarsiidae; genus Tarsius; species Tarsius wallacei. The sequence goes on along the minus strand of CAUYQG010241625.1, from coordinate 18,064 downwards.
TAACATAAAATATGACTAATTTTGTTTTTACATGTTTGTGAAGTAACATAATTTCAAAAATTGAGATCACAATATTTTTCCACTTAATGTGAAACAGAGAGTTTCAGAAACTATATATAAATTTTTTTTTTTTTGAGTTGGAGTCTCACTCTGTCACCCAGATTGGAGTGCAGTGGCCACTCCTGGCCACTGCAGCCTCGACCTGCTGGGCTCCGGCAATCCTTCCACCTCAGCCTTCCGAGTAGCTGGAATTACAGGCATGTGCTATAACGCCCAGCTGATTTTTTTTTTATTTATTGTAGAGATGAGGTCTTGCAAAGTTGCCCAGGCGGGTCTCAAACCCGCGGGCTCAGGCAATCCACTCACCTCAGCCTCCCAAAGTGCGGGATTACAGGCTGAGCCATCGAGCCCGGCTTATATAGAAATTTTTAAGAGATTTGCAGGGGCAGAGCTTAAGATGGTGACCAACACGTCGGTCTGTTAGAGTCTCTGTGGAGCCAAGTGTTAATAAAGACTCTCTGAGTGAGTGGGAGGGTGTTGGTGGGAGCATGAAAGTTCGTCTGAGGAGATAGTCAGGTGCATGCACCCGGAAACCCTCCTCTGAGGGTGACTGCAAACCCCCACTGCCGTGAGATTGGAGTGCAGCCAGCAAGATCATGTGCAGGAGCACCTGCTGCTGTGGGAAATGCCTGAGTAAAGCCTGCTGAATCCAGCTGATTCCCATTGCCTGGCACCTGGCCTATACCATCACCTATCATAATGGATCAGCTGGAGCCCTGGATTTGATCAGTGGAGAGAGAGGATTGGGAAAGCCAGAGAGGAGTCCATGCCCAATGAGGAGCTGCCCACCACAGCTATTTTCTTTGACCCAGAACTAGGCAGAGATTTGCATTGCTCTACCCACCTCTGCACAGCCTCCAACTTGGTGCCTAAGGTAATCTCATCAAACTGGGAGAGACAGAAGCCCCTCCCACAGGCTGAATCAGACACAGACAACTCAGATCTGTATGGTGGAAATGTCAGGCAACAAGTCAAGTGAACCCAGATCTGATTCACTCCCCTCCAAAAGTAGGCCTGTGGCAACTGACCCAAGCTATTAGTAACCCTGTCTGCCTGTGATGAGAGCAGAGGGGAGGAGTTAGAGATCAGAGCTGAAGGGACTCTGGATATACAGGAGGGCCTCAGAACCAGTCTGATTCCTTTTTTTATTTTTATTTTTTTACTGTTGGTTTTACTCAATTTTGTTTCAGTTTTTTTTTTCTCCTTCATTCAGGTTTTGATAATGTTTTCATATTTGCTTTGCTTTTGTTATTTAACTAATTTTTTTCTTCTTTCTATTCCTTAGACCCCGTTTGTGTAGGGGAAGTCTACATCAATAGACAGGATTTTATTGGACTGTGTGTTTGTGTGATTATCTGCATGCTCTAGGGTTTTTTGTTTTTGTTTTTTCCCCCTCTTTTCTGTCTTTGTATCTCTTTTCAATTGTTAGCTGGTATGTCTGTCTGTCTTCCCCCTTAATCTTCTCTCATTCCACCTTTCTCTTGACCCTCCCACTTCCTCCTCCCATTATTTTCCTTTTTTTTTTTACTTCATTTAGTTCCAGTGAGCAAACCTAAACCCCCACTGCATGGACAGATTATAGGCAGTGGAAAGTGGATTCCAGGGTGCCCATGCACCTGTTGGTGGATACTGGGAACTGCAGATAGATTCTGAATCACAGTTTCACCCTCAACTAAATCTCAAAACTGCAAAAAATATGACCCCCAACCCACAGTCCAGCTTCAGAAGCGAACAAAACCAGAGGATCCACATAAGGAGGAATAGGAGGCTGAGCAAAAAAGGAGTAAAAGCAACACTGTCATCCCTGAAAAACAGAATTAAAGAAGGGGAGGGAGTGGGGGGAAGGGAGAAAAATCTACACAAATGAAGAAAAACCAAAAGAAGAATATGGGTCTCTCATAGACCCATGGAAGGTCAGACACTGAGAAAACAGATTTTGGAACAAAAACAATGAAGAGCCTCCAGAACGACTGATCTCAAAATACAAATCCAGACATCAAGACATTCATAGAGAGATTAAAAAGAATTAAGGAGAGAAAAGAGGAAAATAGGAAGGAGTTGAAAACTGAGATAACAGCAGTAAAAAACACTGTGAATGAAATAAATATCAACTGATAAGAATGGAAAGCAGAATTAGCCAAGCAGAAGAAAGAATCTCAGAACTTGAGGACCAAAATATAGAACTAACCCAAACTGTCAAAAACATAGAAAAGAAGCATAAAAAGACAGAACAAAACCTTCAAGAGATGAGTGATTACTTCAAGAGGCCAAATGTAAGAGTAATTGGACTTCCTGAGGCAGAAAGAGAAACAGAGACCAACTGAGGACAAACATTCCATGAAATTATTCAAGAACACTTCCCTCATCTCATCAGCGATGCAACCATTCAAACACAAGAGATTCAGAGAACCCCTGCAAGACAACAAATGAAAACACACACTTCTAGACACACAGTACTTCATCTATACAAAGTAGGCAAGAGGAAAAAATCCTAAATGAAGCAAGAGATAAAGGTCAGACTACCTACTGGGGAAGACCAATTCAAATAGCAGCAAATTTATCTACAGAAACACTTCATACTACGAGAGCTTGGAGCCCAATCTTCAAAGTTACCAAAGATAATCAATTTCAACCAAGAATAACATACCCAGCTAAACTAAGCTTCATCAGTGAGGGAGAATTAAAATCTTTCCCAGATATTCAATCCCTAAGAACTTATGCTGCCTCTAACTAGCTCTACAAGAAACACTTAAGAAAGTATTAAACACAGAAGAAAAGGAAAAGAGAACCTCAACATTCTTCACAAGAGTACAGGAAAACAATTGAAAACACACATGAATCAACCCAAAAATCAAAAGAAAGACAACAAACAAACGGGAACAACAACAACTCTATAAAAACCTCATGACAGCTATAATGTCTCACAGTTCAATAATTAGCCTGAATATAAATGAACTAAATGCACCAGTGAAAAGACATAGAATGGCAAAATGGATAAAATATCATCAGGCAACAATATATTGCCTCTAAGAGACTCATCTCACTAGAAAGGACGCTCACAGATTCAAAGTAAGTAAATGGGAAACAAGATTTCAGGTGAATGGAACACAAAAGAAAGGAGAAGTTGTGATCTTAATCTCAGACAAAATACTCTTTAAGCTATGAAAAATTAAAAAAGATACAAAAGGTCACTACATAATGATAAAAGGTTCAATCCATCAACAAGAATGATCCATCCTAAACATATTTGCACCCAACATAGGAACACCAACGTTTGTAAAGCAGCTTCTAGGCAAACTTAAAAAAGAGATTGACTTTAACACTATCATAGCTGGGAACTTTAAAACCCCGCTTACAACCCTAGAAAGATCACCAAGACAAAAAATCAGCAAGGAGATCCGGAACCTCAATGAGACTCTTGAACAAATGAACATAATTGTTACCTACAGAACACTCCATCTAATGACCACAGAATATACTTTCTACTCATCACCATATGGAATGTACTCCAAGATCGATCACATCATTGACCATAAATCAGACATAAACAAATTTCATAAAATTGAAATTTTGTCATGGACCTTCTCAGACCATAGTGGAATAAAAATAAATATTAACACCAACAACTTTCCCCCCAAACCCACAAAGACATAGACACTAAATAGTATGATGCTAAACAACTCCTGGGTAAACAATGAAATCAAAACAGAGATTAAAATGTACCTGGATACAAGTGAAAATGAACAAACGTCTTACCAAAATCTCTGGGATGCCATGAAAGCAGTAGTAAGAGGGGAATTCATATCTTAACAAACACACATGAAGAAAATGGAAAGATCACAAGTTAACAGCCTAACAAGTCACCTAAGGAAGCTGGAAAAGCAAGACCACCAAAACCCTAACTTCAGGAGAAGAATCGAGATCACCAAAAGAAAACCCAAATCCGGGACAAAGAACACAAAAACATAATACAAAAAAAAAAAAAAAAGAAAGAAACAAAAAGCTGGTACTTTGAAAGGATAAACAAGATCAATGGTCCCCTAGCTAAACTGACCAAGAAAAAGAGAGAAAAAGTCCAAATAAACTCAATCAGAAACACAAAAGATGAAGTCACAACTGACCCTGAAGAAATACAAAAGATTATCAGACTGCTATATACAATTGTATGGAAACAAACTTGAAAGACTAAAGGAAATGGAGGACTTTCTGACATCACACAACCTCCCTAGGTTGAAACAAGAATAACTTGAGACCCTAAATAGATCAATAACAATCAAGTAAATTGACGATGTCGTAAGAAAACTACCTACCAAAAAAGCCCTGAACCAGATGGCTTTCTAATAGAATACTACAAAACATATAAGGAGAAACGGATACCAATCCTATTGAAAGTATTCCAGGTGATTGAGAAAGATGGAATCTCCCCAAATCATTTTATGAAGCTAACATTATATTGATGCCCAAGTCAGGTAAAAACTCAACAAACAAAGAGAACTACAGGCCAATATCTTTGATGAACATAGATGCTAAAATTCTCAACAAGATCCTAGTAAACCAGGTTCAACAATACATCTCAAAAATCATCCATCGCGACCATGTAGGCTTCATCCCTGGGATGCAACAGACCATTAACATAATTAAATACATCAACAGACATAAAAACAAAAACCACATGATTATATTATTAGATTCAGAAAAAACTTTTGATAAAATACAGTGCCCATTCTTGAATAAAACCCTCAAACATCTAGGCATGGGTGGAACATATCTAAAAATAGTAAGAGCCATCTTTGAGAAACCCACAGCCAACATACTGCTAAACAGAAATTGGAACCATTTCCCCTGAAAACTGGAAAAAGACAAGGATGCCCACTCTCACCCCTCCTGTTCAACATAGTTTTGGAAGTCCTAGCTAGAGCAATCAGAGAGCAGAAGGCTATCAGGTGTATCCAAATAGGAAAAGAGGAAGTCAAGTTATCTCTCTTTGCAGATGACATGATTGTATACCTCGAAAACCCAAGAGATTCTGCCAAAAACCTCCTTGCATTGATAGAGGACTTTGGCAAACTCTCAGGGTATAAAATAAATGAGCAAAAGACAATCACATTTCTATACACCAATAATAAACAGAAACCCAAATAAAAAGCACAGGTCCATTCACAATAGCCACACACACACACACAAAGAAATACCTTGGCATCTTCCTAACCAGAGATGTGAACGACCTTTACAATGAAAACTACAAATGCTGCTCAAAATCAAAGATGACACAAACAAGTGGGAAAATATTCCATGTTCATGAATTGGAAGATTCAACATTGTTAAGAAGTCCATTCTGCCTAAGGCAATCTACAGATTTAACGCAATACCCATCAAATTATCAACAACATTCTTCTCAGACCTAGGAAAAACAATACAGGCATTCATATGGCAACATAAACGACCAAGAATAGCCAAAACAATCCTCAACAACAACAACAACAACAACAACAAAAGTAGCAGGTTTCACACTCCCAGACTTTACTTTATTATTAAACTACAATAATCAAAAAAGCCTGGTATTGGTACAAGAACAGGCATATAGATCAACGGAATAGAATTGAGATTCCAGAAGCAAAACCTCAATTTCTCAACCAACTCATCTTTGACAAAGCCTCCACCATCAACCACTGGGGAGAGGAGAACCTATTCAGTAAATGCAGCTGGGAAAACTGGCTGAACACATGCAGAAGATTGAAACAGGCCCCCTACCTCCCCCCATACACAAAAATTAACTCTAAATGAATCACAAACCTAAACGTAAAATCTCAAACTGTAAGAACCTTAGAAAATGCAGGAGACACTCTTATGGAAATTGGAACTGGCAGTCAATTCCTGATCAAAACCCGAAGTGGCCAGGGCATATGAGATAAGATAGACAAGTGCAACCTCTTTAAACTGAAAAGCTTGTGCATGAGCTTTTCCTACAGACTGGGAAAAAATATTTGCCAACTCCATATCTGACAAAAGCCTAACATCAAGGATTTACGAGGAACTCAAATGTACTGAAAAGAAAAAAACAAACAGCTCCATTACAACATGGGCAAATGATATGAATAGATACTTCTCAAAAGAAAACATACGAGCAGCCAACAGATACATGAAAAACTGTGCAGCCTCACTAGTCATCAAGGAGATGCAAATTAAAACTACACTGAGATACCACCTAACTCCAGTCAGAATGGCCATCATCAACAACTCAAAAAATAACAGATGCTGGAGAGGGTGTGGCGAAAAGGGAACACTTCTACACTGTTGGCGGGAGTGTTAATTAGTACAGCCTTTGTGGAAATCAGTGTGGCAATTCCTAAGTGTTCTAAAAATCAACCTTCCGTATGAATCTGCAATCCCCCTACTGGGAATATACCTGGAAGAACTCAAATCACTCTATAAAAAAGATACCTGCACATGTATGTTTATCGCAGCATTGTTCACAATAGCAAGAACATGGAACCAACCGTGTTGCCCATCATAAGAGAACTGGATAAAAAAAAATGTGGTACCTATACTCAATGGAAGATTATGCAGTCATAAAGAACAACAAAATCATGAACTTCACAGCAACCTGGATGGAATTAGAGTTTATAATACTGAGTGATATCTCACAGAAACAAAGTGCTGAGTACCACATGTTCTCACTCATAAGTGGACCTTGAACAACTACTATAATACTATAAGAAAAGGATTGACTGTAGCGGGAAACTGCAGGGGGGGGGGTAGGGAGCAGGGAAGTGGGATTGACAGTAGTCCATATCTGCCTGGGGTAGGGGTGCACCCCTCCACAACAATGGTAACTGCACAATGAATATTTGTATACCTCACCCTAAAATGTACCCCATAATTTTTAATAAAAATTAAAGGAGGAACAAAATTGGTTTGCAAGTGTAATAGGTAGAGATAGGCTCTGAAATAATTGCATCTAATTTATTTCCATAAATATTTTGTAACTTGGACACATAGTATATTTGTTTGCCAGTTTTGAATATAGTGATTTAGGAAATGAGGCACTGGTTTCAGATTACAATTATATCATCACAAATCAACTTACTTTTTCATTTAACAACAAAAATGAGTTAAACAATGCTTGAAAAATAAAATCGAGAACTATATTAGTAACAAAAACTCTGAACAAATGTGTACATCTTAAGAACTGAACCACTTATGCCAAGGAGCTTTTTTTTCATAGCTGGAATACACTAGTTTCCCATTCTGACACATTACTCGAAATGATGATTTTGGCCTTTTTGGATTATAACCAGGTTTACATGAAAACTCAACCACTTCGCCTGATCTGGAATAAAGTTTTTGTTGTCTTATCCACCTTAATGTTATGCTATATTGCTCCATAATGTCTTCTGATATTACACATGCAGCTGAAAGTAGAAGAAAAAAAAATAATATATTAAGTAAGGTGCAAATTTTCTTCATAGACTTTCAGATCTTCAAGTAGAATGCTATACAATAGTTCAGGGATTCTTTCTTAAAACCCTTTCCAAACCAGCTCTGTAAAAACACAATATAGACTTAAGTAAATTTAAAATGCTAAATGATGTAAAAATGAAGTATCATGTTTAATGTGTAATAGTTAGATGTTATTCTCAAATATTTATAGTATCAATTGTCATATTAAAAGCCTTGCATTTTAGAACCCACCATTGCTGTTTTTGGTGAATTAAGATTTTGGTGAAAGGGTACCAACTTTCAGTTATAAGATGAGTATTGTCTTGGAATATAATGTACAGTATGGCATCTGTAGCTAACAATATTGCATTAGGTCGGGTGTGGTGGCTAATGCCCAGTACTTTTGGAGGCCAGGGCAGGAGGACCAATTGGGGCAAGGGGATGGAGACTAGTCTATAAAATATGGTGAGATTCTGTCTCTACAAAAAAAATCAAAAACTAGTCAAGTATGGTTATATTCTCCTGTAGTCCTAGCTACTCTGGATGCTGAGAGGTAAGAGGATCACTTCAAGTCAGGAAAATCACTTCAATCCAACAGTTCCAGGCTGCAGTAAGCTATGATCACTCCATAGCACTCCAGGCTGGGCAACAGAGCAAGACCATGTCTCCAAAACAAAACAAAACAAAAAACCCCCAAACAGCAACAAAAATGCTGTATTACTCACTTGAAATTTGATAAGAGAGCTGATTTAAAGTGTCTAACCCCCAACCACAACACAAGATGGGCAATGATGAATGTGTTAATAATTTGATCTTGGTAATCATTGCATTATGAATCTGTCTAATTATTACATTGTAAAACATGAATATATATAATTTTTATTTATCAACTAAATATATAAAATAAATAATTATATATATAAAATAAATTAAATAATTATATAAAATATACTTTCTCATGCATAAATATTTGGTAGTTAAGCTTTAGGCAGAATAGTTGTGTGAAAAAATTCTATTATAAACAGAAAATATTGTACTCATTACACTTTTTTTTAAGGATTTTTCAGAATCTTAAAGAACTTACCTAAACATTTTGGTGGTTCTGCCCATTTTCCATTTCTACGTGTTACTTGCCTGTTACCCTCAAGATGATATAAATTCTGGCACTGATACTCAACTGATGAATATGGAGCATATAATGGTAATAGAAACGAAGTAATGTCACCATTATGAATAGGCGGAGGGGTCCCACGTTTTCCTTCAGAATCTAGAAATTATTATTTGATGTATTGAAAGAGCAAATCATTATATAGGTTAAAATAAATAAGGCAAAAACAAATACAGTACAATATATAATAACAACACTTGTGGTTACTGATGAAGAAATGAATCCTGAAATAAATTTTAACTATTTAAACTGAGAGTGACATTTGTCCTTCTTTTCTTCTCACTTAAGGTAAACATGAAACATTAAACATATATCTGCTTTGTAGTGTTCCAGGATTAGGAAATGTTTTAATGAAAACAGACTGAACAGATACATAGCTATGACAAGCAGAGTAAATTTTTTATTTTATTGGGTTCCTAGTTATTTTTCTTAATTTTCATTTACATTACAAAAGAAAAATTAACTTGAAAAAATTCAATTCAAATTTATAAAAGGTAAAAGGAAATTGTTGACTTCCTGTATTGACAAAATGAGGAAAAAAACTTTTCTATCTATTCCTTTTGTTAGGTAAATCTCAAAATATTATACATAATGTAAACAAAAAATAAAATAAAAATAAGAAGACTCTGAAAGATGTAGAAAAGTTGATTTGGCTAGAACTCACAGAACGACACAAGGTATGTTCTTTGTGTTACCTTTTGGCCTCTGGTGTTCCCTCAATGGGAACACTGGAGGTAACTGGAACTCAGAATTGATATGAGATTCAGTTAAAAAAATAAAGTCCCGCCGGGCTCGGTGGCTCAGCCGCGCCTTGGGAGGCCGAGGTGAGTGGATTGACTGAACCCGCGGGTTCGAGACCCAACTGGGCAACTTGGCGAGACCTCATTTCAAAAAAAAAAAAAATCAAAAAATGAGCCAGGCGTGGTAGCCTGCGCCTGTAATTCCGGCTACTCGGAAGGCTGAGCGGAAGGATCGCCGGAGCCCAGCAGGTCGAGGCTGCGGGGGCCGGGAGCGGCCATGCACTCCAATCTGGGTGACAGAGTGAGACTCCAACTCAAATAAATAAATAAATAAAAATAAAAATTATAACCTGCTGGCCAGGTGTGGTGGCTCATGCCTGTAATCCCAGCACTTTGGGAGGTGGAGGCAAGAGGATTGCTGGAGTCCAGGGGTTCAAGACCAGCCTGGACAACTTGGCGAGACCTCATCTCAAAAAAAAAAATCAAAAAAGTCAGCCGGGCGCGGTAGCGAGCGCCTGTAGTTCCAGCCACTTGGAGGCTGAGGCGGAAGGATCGCCGGAGCCCGGCAGGTCGAGGCTGCGGTGGCCGGGAGTGGCCGCTGCACTCCAGTCTGGGCGACGGAGTGAGACGCCAACTCAAAAAAATAAAAATAAAAATGCAGTCCCAAGAGGAGCTGACTTTCTATCACCAGATGTCTAGTAAACAAGCATCCTGACAAGACCAAAACCTGTTTTTAACAATATGTTTCTTACTGTAAGAAAACATTATTAAAAATGATCATTTTCACACTACCTGATAAATACAAGTCAGGTAAGGGACGTAGACTTCTATCCACAATATTAAGTAACGAGACACCTCTCCATTTCCCTGTAAAGCCTGCAGAGGTAAGTGGGAAACCTGGACTTACACCAAGCATGGCAGTAATGGATCCTGCTGAACTGAAGATTTAAATAAAATCCGAGATCTCAAAATATAATACCCAAAATATCCAGAATAAAATTAAAAATAATTCATTGTATTAAGAACAAGGACGTGCTCACAAAATAAAAGATAATCAACCAGACAACATCAAGATGACATAGATGTTAAAATTGACAACAGTTTTTAAAAACCCACTAAGAATTATAAAGCTGAAAATTATATGAAAATAAAAAAAAAACCTCAGTAGATACATAATCGATAGGGAGATCAAGGATAGATTTATGAACTTGATAATAGAAAGATATTAATAATCCAGAATGAAAATAAACGAAAAAGAAAAAAAAATTAACTGAGTTTGAGAGACCTTTAGAAGAAAACAAACAAACAAACAAAAAATGGAGATCTAGAAAGAGGTATTGGGCTGGAAAAAAAAATGGCTGAAAATTTTCCATAAGGCATAAGCTTAATGGAAGAAGCTGAGCAAACTCCAAACAGGGTAAGTTCATTGAAATTCATGCCAATATACATCAGAATAAAAATATTTAAAGAAAAATAAGAAATTAAAAGTAGGTGGACCGAAAATGTGCCTTTCCAATAAGAGATCAAGGAATCAAATGGCAGAAGTTTACTCATTTATGATCATGCAGGCCACAAGCAAGCGGCACATTTTTCAAGTGCTCAAAAAAACACTACAATTTCCAAATTCTATATCCACTGGTGCTATCTTTTAGAAATAAAGGGGTATGTGGAGAAATTCCCAGACAAAGAGTAGCCAAGAAAATTTGTCTCCAGTATACCTGTCCTTAAAGAATAACTAAAACAGAAATTCTTCAATCTAAAATTAAAAAAGGATACTGGAAGGATACTGAGACTTCAGAAGGCAAAAAAAGAACACTGCCACTGATAAAAAGAGGAGTAAATATAATAGATTATATATTCTCTCTTAAGGTTTTTTTTTAGTTATGTTTGATGTATGATATTCACAGAGGGGGAGAGAGAGAGAGAGAGATAGAGAGAGAGAGACTAGAATCCAACTGTTTTTAAAGGAGAAAAAATAACCTATACAGAAAGTATCCTTAAAAAAAAAAATACACACACACACACACACACACAGGGGGCAGTGGCGGGGAGGGGAGAGAGAAATAAACTAGAGAAACAATTTTTAAATGGAAAAGAAAAAAACCCATACAGAGAGTATACTCAAGAAGAAAAAAAAAGATGAATCAAAATAAGTGTCTTTAAAAGTATTCCCCACAGGAAAGGGAGAAATAAGATACAGGACTAAGAAACAGAGGAAACAAACACAAACAAATATAATGAAAGATGTAAGCCCTGACACAGCAAAAATTACTTTAAATTCAAATAGTCTGAGTATAACAGTTAAAAAATCAAAGTTGGCAGAATAGATGGGTAAACCAGACCCAATTATGTGCTGTCTACATAAAATGCACTTCAACATAAAAATATAGGTAGATGAAAAGTAAAGGAATAGAAAAATCACCAGACAAAACATGGTGGTGGATAATATATTTTCTTGTTTTACTTTTCCCTTATTTCTGCAACTCCATATGTTAGGATGCTCATTGAGTATGTGCTCACACTTCTTTTTATAAATATAGCAGTTCTCTGATGAGCACGTCAGCCCCATACCTTTAAATATAATCTATTTACTAGAGGTGCCTAAATTTAATTACATTCTGTGATTCCTCTCCAACTACCTACTCTACGTCTTAAAGAGAATATCTCTTAGAGCTGACAAATGCACATAATTTATCTTTATACATTTATTCCCCAGAAAAAACTAAGTGTCTTAATGCTCAAGATAAGAGTTTCTTTTCAGATTCTAACTTTTCTTTTAATCTGACCAAATCTTTATTGAAGATAATATACTACATTGGCTCTGTTCACATGCACACAAAACTTAAATTTTAAGCACAATCATTTTATTTTCATTTGATAAATACATCCTATATGAATTACTTTGTTTTGTTTATATCAACATATTTACCTCTACTATATCCTGAAAAAAATTGGAGAAAATATAAAACTCTACCTTGATGCTGAGGTGATTCTGCCTAGGTTTCATTTAGACATATCACTTCTACTTCACCAAATACGTCATAAGGTTTTATACCCTCATAACGTACTCTTTCCAGGTGAATACTTAGTCATCTGTCTTGATATTATATTAGTATTTTTCACTATGGGTGGATTCACACAGGAAACATCTGAACAGAAAGAAAAAAATATTTCTATCTAGTATTCATTTTGAGTAGTCCATCACAAATAGAATTGCAAATAAATTTCAAGAAAGATATAAAATCAATAGGTAACCAATTAATGCAATTTTTGTTGATTTCAATAAATTTACATGTACTATTGGGAAAAAAAGCAAAATACTATTTTTTTTGTAAGATATAAGCTTGCATGTTTTAAAGTCTCCTTTCCATCCTCCTTTACTAGAGGACTGTTTGCCTTTTTTTTTTCTTTAGGAGGCCAATGGAAATTAAAGTTTCCTGGACATTTCTCTTTGAGTTTTAGTAGAATAAATATTACAAGTTCTATAAATTCAACAGTAATTCATAAAATGCAAAAAAAATCAGAATAAATTGATTATTTGGCACCAGATTTTGGTTTGCAAGCATCCTGCTTATTGTAATTTTAGCTTCGTAAAAATAAACACGATGCATTTCTTGAAGAATGAACCAAAACTTAAGCACAAACTTTGAAACAGACCCTAGTTAAAAGAAGAGGAAGATGATCAATCAAAGGATTTAAATTAAGGATGTCAGAAGATATCAGAAAATAAATTTATAATTATAAAAATAACTTTTGACATTAAATTGTTGAGGTTTAAGGATGCTATGCTGAACAATGTGCACTTCATTAGAGAGTTTCAGGCACATGTATAGTAATAACAGTTTATAGCAATGCTTCTCACACTGAAGTATGCATGAATCCCCTGGAGGGACTGGTACAAAAGTATCAGAGTCTCATCCCTAGAGGTTTTTATCCGTTATGTCAGAATGAGCTCAGAAATCTTCATTTGAATTTCTAAATTTCCCAAAAGATGATGATAGTGATGTGGGCCCAGGGACCACACTGACAACTATTGAGCTATAAGATAAACCATTAGATACTCAATTCCATCTTTTTCTTTTAGACATAAGCTATTTTGTGCTGCCACACACACAGAAAAAATGTATGTACATGTTTAAATAATCCTGGAGAAAATTGTATACTTTATTGCCTAAAACACTTTAATAAATAAATTTTAGAGCACATCAAAGTACCTCTGCATGTGGGCCTTCCTACCCATTTGCTATTAATACATGTTACAGTGTTTGATCCAACCAATTGGTAATGCTCTGGGCATGTGTAAGTCTCTTGTTCCCCTGACCTATATGAATTCTTCCCCTCTCCAATGAATATAACATTATCAAAGCTGGGCAAGTCAAGACAATCTGTTTCTGAAATAGAAAATGTGTTTTATTCGTTCAGCAAATCTTTGGAGATTCATTATATACAATAATTCTATTTTAAAATAATAGATACATGTAGAACCAATGAATACTATATAATATTTTTCTCATAACTTGACAAAATATATTAGCAATTTTGACTTGATTATACCAAGTTGTTCTAAATTTATCAAAAATAGAAAATGGGAGCAATATCAGAAACCTGAAGAAATAATGGAAGCAACAGTACTTGACTTTATACATTTTGCATTCAAATTATATTTTGCCCATACTTGCCACCTCTATTACACATGTATTTCTATTTTTTTGCTTCAGGCAAATGCAAACTACCTATAATTGCTTTAAATATTTTAGAAAATGTATTTATAGTGAGATCGTTTACTAAACTGACAGAAAATTGAATAAAGGTGAGATTCATGAGCAGGATCCAGCTATGTTTTAATAACAGAGATGAAAAGTCTGAGAATGTGTATCAGAAGATGCTGAAAGTTCACACAAGATGATGTAAAAATGAAGTAATTTGGCTTAAAATGTCAAACATTTTTATCACAAGAGCTATAATTTCCTGCAACAACTTAGAACCTTCCAGAAATGTCTTGCGAAATGCTAGTTTATTTTCTGATTTGTATCATTTATACTTTGAATTAAATATATTATACATACAATAAAATTAAATACACTATACTTACGCATTATGGTGGTTGGGACCATTTTTCTCCTAAACATTTTGTAAATACAGGTCCATCGATTCCAAAACCTTCAAAATATTTGTATGTAACTTCTCCATACTGGCAACTGTTTGACTTGTGAAGAGCAAAACCATGAGATATCTCAGGTGGTGGTAACCTACAAGGAAGCTCTAATAAAATGAAGGGATGAATTCATGTTTACTAATTCAGAGATTTAACTTTATGGCCCACTTTCATATTTAGCAGTTTTATTTGAAAATAAACCATAACACAAACACAGAGAAAGCTCATAACTATTTCCTAAAACCAACATTCTGGAGTCTGTAAATCTGTCCAAATGTCACAAACAGAGTAAGAACTGGAAACTAAAAACGTCAATACATTTAAGAAAAAGATAATCAATTATTTTCTGACCAAGCATTAGTGATAAAAGAAATACACTGAGGAATAAAAAGCTTAAGAAAAGTGCCAAATATTATAAGAAATCAGAAGGGACATTTTAGAACATAAAGTTTTAAACTTAATGCCAAAGCAAACACAACTTTCATAAAAATGTAAGCTTAATTTCACTACATATTACATTAAAAAAATGCCAGAATAAAAAGTGATTCTATAATGAACCAGTACAATTAACAAAAAGAAGATAGCTTCAATTATGCAAAAATTGTTTAATGGTATAATATATAAATTATTATTATTATTATTTTTATTTATTTATTTTTTTTGAGTTGGAGTCTCACACTGTCACCCAGACTGGAGTGCGGTGGCCGCTTCCGGCCACCGCAGCCTCGACCTGCTGGGCTCCAGCGATCCTTCCGCCTCAGCCTTCGGAGTAGCCGGAATTACAGGTACACGCTACCACACCCGGCTAATTTTTTTTTTTGATTTATTGTAGAGATGAGGTCTCGCCAAGTTGCCCAGGCGGGTCTCGAACTCACGGGCTCAGGCAATCCACTCACCTCAGCCTCCCAAAGGCGTGGGATTACAGGCTGAGCCACCGAGCCGGCAATATATAAATTATTATTATATAGTAATCAAAATAATTCTATTGGCTGACTTTCATAACAATAGTTTTTTTTTTTTTTTTTAGTTGGAGTCTCACTCTGTCACCCAGACTGGAGTGCAGTGGCCGCTCCCGGCCACCGCAACCTCGACCTGCTGGGCTCCGGCGATCCTTCCGCCTCAGCCTTCCAAGTAGCTGGAACTACAGGCATGCACTACCACACCCGGCTAATAGATTATTTTTAGTGAATTCCACTGTAAACAGAAATTGAGTTTTCATATTGTCCTTACCTACACACTGAGGTGGAGTACTCCATTTTCCCATGTGACAAGTTATTTCATTTTTTTCAGATATGCTGAAATCCTCTTCACAAATATAACTTAGTTTAGTACCATTTGTATAAAACCTGGGTTCAGTCGTTTCTCTCCTTTCTTCTGAAGAGCTAGACAATTTAATGACTCCATGTTTTATATGAGGTGGTTGAGAACATGGAATTTTTTCTGCATAAAGGAGGGAAATC
Source organism: Tarsius wallacei (assembly GCA_963574415.1). NCBI lineage: Eukaryota > Metazoa > Chordata > Mammalia > Primates > Tarsiidae > Tarsius > Tarsius wallacei. The sequence goes on along the minus strand of CAUYQG010241625.1, from coordinate 2,041 downwards.
AGAGAGTCAAAAATAAATACTTTATTTAAATTGAAATATTGAATCAAATACTATTTAGGATTTCAAAATATATATAATTTGATCAAATAATATTACTTAAATACAAAAACATAGTTGAAACTTTTGTGCATATACCTTCATTTATTCATATATGTACACACACACATACATATATAACATGTTTATTCTAAAACTATATCTATGTTACCATTCTCATGTTCACTTATGTCCTGTTTATTATGTGGAGTAGAATACGCATTAACAGAAATATTATCTGATATTTGGGCTGTATTTTGTTCAAATGAGTAAAAGAATGGTGATTAATATATGTGACTAGATCATCATTTATTATGTTAACAAATAAAGAGGTGGGTGTTAACGTCATTTGAAAGAATGTTACAACAAAGTGATATACTACTGACCTATACACTGTGGTATTGAATGCCATCTTCCATCTTTACACATTATTTCATTTGATCCCCAACTTAGAGTGCTTTCCTGGCAGAGAACAGACACCTTTTCTCCATCCTGATAATTCAATGCAGTTGTCATATTCTGAGAATTGGGAATCTAAGGTGGAGGTGGGCATACTTGTATTTGTGTCTCTAAAAAATATTAAAATTAGTTTTCTTGATTTTAAAAAATCATAATTCTAAAATACTGAACAGATAATTTTCAACAAATAAAAATTCAATGACTATGTTTCATAAATAACTATGCAGTAATTATGATCTAGTACATATTTAATGTTAGATGTAATTGTGCAGTAGTTTATTACCCTTGGTTTGTATTCTCCATTTTCCTTGTTGTTTTTTCATCTATTCTTTGTCTAGACAATCTTGTATAATTTAGAGGAAAACAATTTTAATTACTTCTTTTTTATTCAACAGTAAAATTTAATGACTTTAAATTTTGTTATTATTAGTACAAACTAGGTTAATGGTCCTTAAATTTAACATACTTCTGAACTATCCTACACATGTCCTATTTTTAAGAATCTCAAAGAAAATGTTCAATAAGGCACAGAGTTATTATCTTTTAGTCTAATCCTTATACTTAACACAAATACAAAACCATAGTCATGTTTACAAGGTAAATGTTGTACGGTAGCTCTGTATGCTAAAATATTAATAATGCAGGTTTTGTGAATCAAAACATCAGCTAGCTGATTTTGCTTTTATGATGTATATAAACAACTTCTCCTAGCATGAAAATGTCACCTAAAAATTTTCACTGTTTTCTCAGCATCTTATGATTTCTAGTATGCGTTACTAGTTGGCAAATTCATTTTAATGGCAAAACAGTAAGACTTCAGTCCAAGAGCAAAGAATCATTTTGATGAGCTCTTTAATCATAAAACATGCCATAGTGAAATTTCAATTCTTAAACTTTTTATATCACTCAGTGAAGGTTATTATTGTAGTTGGCATATTCATGAGAACTCTTTTTTGTTTGATTAAAAGTATTTAACTTTTACATTACATTGGCCATGATATGCAAGAGATCCAATAACTCTGGCAAGGGTGTAGTAAGGGTGTAGTAAACACTTTATCAGCATAATCCTTCATATGTTAATGGCTGCCTTGATTAAGGTACAAAACAAAACATAACACACTTCTAGAAAATGTGTCTTGACAGAGCTTCTTACACCTTCTTCACTAGCACATCAGACATGGATTGTAATTGCTTGACTTGACTTCACCGTTCAGCAGTAGATTAATTAATGCCTTTTGTAAATTAACTGCATGTTCCTTTTTTTCTCCTTGGGGGAGAGTGTTATAAAAGAAAGTCGAGGAGAGAGGATGGCGGCGGGACAGCCTGGTCTGTGAGACGTTCCGCAGGGAAGAACACAGAGAGCCTCTAGCTGTCTCTCTGGGGGCTGCGGATCCCATTGTTGGCAGCCCACTGTTCACGCAGAACTCGGTGGTCACTGCTGCTGAGATATCAGGCCGATCTGGACAGCCTGAAGCTGCGGATAGAGCAGCCGCTGCAGCCACCGCCTCAGTAGCGCCATTACAGATCGCCCCTCCCATGCCGGAGG
>CAUYQG010241623.1:0-13168 GCA_963574415.1 Tarsius wallacei | reverse complement strand
CCCGGCTGATTTTTGATTTATTGTACAGATGAGGTCTCGCCAAGTTGCCCAGGCGGGTCTCGAACCCGCGGGCTCAGGCCATCCACTCACCTCAGCCTCCCAAGGCTGAGCCACCGAGCCCGGCTGAATCGTGTTTTAATCCCATCCCTTCCTCATCTATTTCTCCCTAACTGAGAATTAACGGAGAGGTTATAGGGGGTAGAATTTCCGCCACTCCTGGGTGACAGCGGTGGGTGAGACCCTCTGCCTCCCCTCCTGTCCTCCCTTTCCTTCTGGCCCTGCATAGCTGAAGGCATCAGAATCAGACCCGCTTGGACAGAGCAGTATCTTTCCTGACCTGACTCTGCCTCCAAGCCAGCTTTGATATAGGCAGCACTGGTCCTCACAGATCTGAAGATGGAGCCACAGCTGGCCCAGGTGGGACTGAGATGGTGGGTGTAATTTACTATTTCCTGAGCACTCATCAAGTGCACAGAGAAGTTCGGAGTCTGGGATCCTAAATGTGGCTAAGATGAGATCCCTGCCCTCAGCAAGCCCCAGTCCAATAAGGAGTTAAGAAGGAAGGGCGGGAAAGAGAGGGGAGGATTGTGGGTGAGGGCTGTTTATGTTGTAAAAAACCCCGAAGGAGTTCTGATGTTGCCTCCCCTTTATGGGAACCGCTTTCACAATCGACTTTCGAATCCAAGGGTTCCTCGAACCCAGTCAGCTATTCCACAGGTGTGGCCATTCGATGCAAGGAGACAGGATAAAATAATGCATATACGTGAACGATTTCCAACCCGCCTCTCCCTCGTCTATTTTCTTATTTGACCAGATCATACACTGAGAGTTACATAGACATAAAGCAAAATCCCCAGTGACATTTAGTGCTGGGAAGAAAAAGAGAGTAAGGGAAGAGTGAGGAAGTATCACGTTAGACGTACTCTGAGACGGGCTTGGTACTTACACACTTGCAATCCCAGAACTTTGGGAGGCCGAGGTGACAGGATTGCCTGAGCTCAGGGGTTCTAGACCTGCCTGAGCAACGTGGCCGGAACTCGTCTCTACAATAAAAATGATAAAAGTCAGCCGGACTTGGTGGCACATGCCTGTGGTTCCAGCTACTTGGAAGGCTCAGGTGGAAGCATCGCCAGAGCTCAACAGGTTGAGGCTGCGGTGGCTGTGAGCATGCCACTGCACTCAATTGGGCCAGCATCAGTTCCACCTGAGAAGCACAGCCCTATCGTTTGAAAAGAAGTTAAACTAAATGCAAGTCACAGAAGATGCGGAAGTACAATCTGGAAAATGGGCCCAGTGCAGGGCGTTGTTGAAGACTGGACATCAGTCAGCCCCAGTTCAGTTCCTGCTCCTGTCATTCGCTAATTGGGTCACTAGGGAACATTCGTATGTCCTTTTTTTTTTTGAGTTGCAGACTGGAGGGCAGTGGCCGCAGGCAGTGGCCACTTCCGGCCACCGCAGCCTCGACCTGCTGGGCTCCAGTGATCCTTCTGCCTCAGTCTTCCAAGTAGCTGGAACTACAGACGCACGCCACCATGCCTGGCTAGTTTTGTGTGTGTGTGTGTGTGTGTGTGTGTGTGATTTATTGTAGAGACGAGGTCTCACCAAGTTGCAAGGGCTGGTCTTGAACCCACAGGCTCAGGAAAGCCTCTCCCCTCGGCCTCCCAAAGTGCTGGGATTACAGGCTGAGCCACCGCACCCGGCCGATTGTGACATTTAAAAATAGATTATTTTTGTGTGACACAGAGTCTGGTAACCAAATCAGCACTTGGTAAGTGGTAGCTACGATGATTAATTTTTGTTACAAAGAGCCGAGATGGCCCAAAAATATCTTCTTGTTTTAATCGTTATGAATAGAAAGCATAATAACTTGTATGTGTAATGCTTTAATTGCTTTAGGTAATTTTACATACATTATCTTAGTAAACCCTCAAAGCAAATCTGAGAGCCGGATCTTATATGGGGACATTTTCCTAGGAACAATATTATCCACTTTTCACATAAGATAATTGAAATGCAGTGATGTCTTGATCACGGTCTCCTCTGCCATTGAATCTTTTTTTTTTTTTTTGATCCGGAGTCTCACTCCGTTGCCCAGGCTGGAGTACAGTGGCATGCTTCCGGCCACCCCAGCCTCGACCTGTTGGGTTCTGGCGATCCTGCCGCCTCAGCCTTCCAAGTAGATGGAACTACAGGCGCGCCTATCTCGCCCTGCTAATTTTTGATTTATTGTGGAGACGAGGTCTCGCCGAGTTGCCCAGGTGGGCCTCGAACCCGCGGGCTCAGGCAATCCACTTGCCTCGGCCTCCCAAAGTGCTGGGATGACAGCCTGAGCCACCGAGCCCAGCCTGCTATTGACTCTGTAGTGGCTTCCTGTTGCTCCCAGGAAGATGCCAAAGTCCCCAACATGACCGAAGCCTGCTTGGTGTGGGACCAGGTCCTTCCCAACCCAGCCACATCCTTTTGCCCTCAGATCCTGCATCCTGCCTACACCGGGCCTCCGCTGGGTGCCTGGACCACTCCCGGCCTCCCTCCCTGTGGGGTTTCTGCCCAGGCCGGTCCCTCCTGTGAACACTGCTAACCCCCCACCCCACCTCAGCACCTCGCCCAATGACTTCCCTCTCCTCCTTGGTACCGGCCAGCCTTCCTCACCACCCCCCAGGTCAGGTTTCCATGTACGCGCTTAGCAGTCGCGAATTACAGTCAACTCTGAGCAATGAAGACCCTTTTCCCAACAGTGGCTTGAACAAGATGGGCTGGGGGCACCAGACCGGAGGCAGGAGCTCTTTTCTCTCATGAAACGGGCAGCCATGGAGTGGGCAGCTGAGGCTGGTCTGGCAGCCCCACAAGGTCCCCTGGTGCAGAGATCTCTCCCCCGAGCTCACCAAAGGCCTCCTTGGGGCCCTGGCCAGCACAACACCCACTCCCTAGTCGGAAGCTTTCTCAGAAGTCCCACGCCAGAAATTTTACTACCACTTATCGGTCCCCAGTGAGCTGCACAGACACCTTATTTTCAGGGGTGACTAGGAAACATAGTATTCTAGGTGGGCCCATTATTCCTTCTAACCAATAGGAATTCGATGAGCAAGAAGACAAGAGGCTGGAGAGGAAGGAAGCCACCAGTAGCCTTTGCTACACAGACATTATGGCGCTGTTCTCTTTCCTTCATAACACCTTCCCGAGTTCGCAGTTCCACACCAGTCACCCTCTGGATTCAGTGTTTGAGAATCGTGCTCCTATCTGCCTCCCCACTGGACTGTAAAGTCCATAAGAGGAGAGACCATCTGGTCTTGTTGGATGCCCACAGCACCTGACCTGTAGGAGGGCAAACACGAAGCTATATGGAGCCATTTTCTTCCTCAAGGTATTCTAACTCATATCTTTTTTTCTTTTTTTTTGAGTTGGAGTCTCACCCTATCGCCCAGGCTGGAGAGCAGTGGCACGCTCCCGGCCACCGCAGCCTCGACCTGCTGGGCTCCGGCGATCCTTCCGCCTCAGCCTTCCAAGTAGCTGGAATTACAGGCGCGCACTACCACGCCTGGCTAATTTTTTGATTTATTGTAGAGATGCGGTCTCGCTTGCCCAGGCGGGTCTCGAACCCGCAGGCTCAGGCAATCCACTCACCTCAGCCTCCCAAAGTCACGGGATTACAGGTTTTGAATTTTCATATGTGTTTTTTAATTGTCTTTTGTCATGCCTTGACATATTTTGTTGAAAGTTATACCTGTAATAAGGTAATAAAAACTGGGGAAAATACACCTCAGAGCAAGGAGTTATGGTCCTTTGGGTAGAAGTCAGGATATGTGTAATGTTTGCTGTAGCTATTAATGGCAGAGGTTTCATAATCCTCCAGTGTCCTTGTGTATTTTTTTTTCCCCTCTTGACTTTGGGTTTCTTTAAGTACTACTTCTCAGTGATAGTCTGTGTTTGAGCTGTCTCAGCTGTAATCACTGATATTACCTGGAGCCCTATTGGCATTATAAGAAGTAGATGAGGGGGCTTTCTATAATTTTAAAATGAAATCTCAATGTTTTCTCAGCCTGCATTTTCAGGCTGTGACCATCAAAAGTGTTTTTCTATTGCCACATTCTCCCTTACTCCCTACAAAGGATCTCACCTAAGTGGAGGTGGGGAGGTAAGACAAAATTGCTTGAGGAACCTAGAGTCAGGAAGCTACCATTTCCCCAGGCCCTAGCTGGGGTAAGACTCTGGCAAATACTTTTACTCTGGAGGGTAAGCCTTTGTTTTGAAGAACTAAGGGCATATTTCACAAAGTTACCCTTTCCTAGTCCTGCCAGACATTGAGAATAACTTTCTTGGATTTTGTCCTGAGACCCTTGTAAGATTCTTGGGGGAAAAGTCCAGGAGAGTATGAGAACCTTCTAAGACTGTGGACCCCATAACTTTCTCACCCTGGACCCAATCCACATTTAGCCTCCAGAAATTCATCAAAATTAATATTTAAGTGGTTTGATCAGATTATAGTCCCAGGGGCTTCTGTCTCAGTTAGCAAATCTTAACTGTATCTGACTGGATGTGTCTTTCTCTCCAAATTTTAGGATAGTGATTTTCCCCGAAACTTCAGTTCTCTGATGGATTCAAGAAAAGTCATTGGTTTTCAGTTTGTTCTCCTTTTTCTTGATGTAAGAACAGGAGTGATGAATTTCAAGTACCTTACATATCAGACCTAAAAGCAGAAATCACTAAAGCCATGTTTATTTTTCCTAGGATGTTAATAAATATTCACAGATGCCTTTGTTGCCTCAGAGGAAAGGAAATAGAATTTAATCAAGGCTATATTATTGTGGTAAGGGAGAGCAGGAAGTAGGTGAAGGAAACTTGATCAATACATTACATTTTAAAAGGTAAAATAATTGAATTAACAGAAATTTGTATTGTCTGAAGTGAAAAAAATTTATAAAATGAATTTTTATATCATTTCTCATTTACTTTAAAAGAATGTTTTAGATTACAGGATACTGGGTCATTAAAGGATGCTTCAAGGTCATAATGAAAATCTTTTGAGGTTTTGCAATATTTGCATTCTAGATTAGAAATTCAGTTAAAATAAAGTTAGACTGAGTCTTTTTTATTCATCTTTATAAACTGTATACACTGGAAACAATAGAGATGTTATGATACATTAATTTTACAATTTCAAACTATTGTCTGCAACAGTGTTTAGTCCCAGGACCAGTCCTGTCAGTCTTACCTGGAAAATTGTTAGAAATGCAAATTCTTAGGCCCTACTCCAGACCGCTGAATGAGCAATTCAGGAGGTTGGTGCCAAGGAATTTACATTTTAACTAGGCCTCCAGGCAATTCTGATACTATCTCCAGTTTGAAAACCACTCACTGATCAGCATTAGATTATAAATGTGATTATCAATTCGAGTTTTAGCTTTGTACCTGTTGTTAAAAAAAAGTGTTACTCAATTTGTCATATTAGTGATTCTATTACTCTAGAGATTATCTCTAACAGTCACAAAAAGAGCTCCTAAAATCATACAAAACTTTCAACATGTGAAAACAGAATAGCAGATCTACAAGTTTTGAATCTTATTGGGATTGGAAGGGAAAGTTCCACTTCAACTAATAAAATGTTTTTAAATTAAAATATTTTAATTTTATTTTTAATCTTTTTATTTTGAAATAATTTCATACGTGCAAAAATAGTACAAAGAATTTCAATATATCCTTTATTCAGCTTCCCCCTAAAATTAATATTTTAAATAATCATAGTATAATTACTGTAACAAAGCTAGAAATGCTGTTAAATAACCTATAGACATTCACATTTCACTGGTTATCCCATTAATGTCTTTTTTCTAACCCAAGATCTAACCCAGAATTGTACGTTGCATTTAGTTGCTGTATCTCCTTAATCTCTTCTCATTTTGGTTAGTTCTTTGTGTCTTTGATTTTCATGACCTTGACATTTTTTAAGAGTGCCAATCAGTTATTATTTTGTAGTATGTCTTTCAGTTTATGTTTGTTTAATATTTTTTCATGGTTAACTTTCACTTATGCATTTTGGGCAAAAATAGAATTGAATTGACATATACCTTTTTCAGGACATCGTATTAACATGTTATTGGTGGTGTTAATTTTGATAACTTGGCTAAAGTGATGTCTGCCAAATTTTTCCACTACAAATTTACTATTTTTCCCTGTGTAATTAATAAGTATCTTACGGAAGTAATGCTATAAAATTACAAGGATATTTTATTTCTCATTATATTTTTCCAGTTAATTTTTAAATCCATTTATGATTCTTTTCTACAACAATTATTACTGTAGTATTCACCAATGGGTGATTTTTTTAAGAAAAATTCCATCTTTTTTATGTGTTCATTAGAATTCTAATGCAATGAAGAGATATCCCCTTCTCCCCTTTAAATTTTTATTTAATTACATTATTGTACTAGCATAAACTCATAGAAATATATTTTGTTCTATGGGTGAGACTTCATCACTGTCATTTATTTTATTGTTCAAACCCCATATATAACCACTGGGTACCTCAGTTTGGCTGCAGTGTTTTTTCAACATGCCCTCATCATTTCCTGAGCACTTCTTTACTTTCTGGTGGCACTAATTATTCTAGGCTCATTTGGTACTTTCTCTGTCCCAATCTGGAACCAGTCATTTATCCAAAAAACACAGGTCCATTTTATTAAAGAATGATATTTAGAAGCCAAGATCTGGGCATGAGATGTGCTCACTGCCACTAGATTGTCCTTGCCTCCATGCAATCTCAGTGGAGAATGTAGAGAAATATATGTGTACAGATTTGCTGTTTATTTTTATCTATCTCTATAATCATGAGTTAATATTGATACCCCCACTCTCAGTTCAATGCCACATGGTTCATTCTAACTTTAATCCTTTCCTTATTGCTAACTAGGTTCCATTTTTTAAAAATCTAGGTTTTATTATCCACAATATATTTTTTCAGTTCCAGAATACACATGAAGTATTTTCAGAATTGCTATCCCATGTCTCTGTGCAAAAGAAATTACAGTTGGAAGTACTGTAAACTTCTTATTATTTTGCATGTGGACAGTTATATATCTCCAGAATGTGATATTTCTTATTTAATATTGCTATTTAGCTCATAACTGAACATATTCCAAAAAGCATCCATCCTGTAGCGGGAAAAATAGAGAGATCGTGACACCAAGACTATTATAGGAAGTGGCACTTTATTACGCTGGCCATCCCAGCAGGCCCAAGGGTCTAATGCGTCCAAGTTGAGTGCCCCAGAACTGGAGAAGAGTGGTCTTATACCCTTGTTTAGGTGAGGGAGGGGATCGTGTTGAGTGATTACATACTTCCTTTGGAATTTTACAAAGTTATACTCAGCAAAATCAGATTTTTCAAAGAACAAATGGTTTCTCGGGAACTGCTGGGTTGTAAACCCTCAACTTCAGAAGAGGGGTTTGGATAAGTCTGTGAATTACTCTTTTTGCATTTCCATTGAATGGCCAGTCTTTGGGCCATTTGGCCTTTCTTAAACAAAACCTGCCCATGGCCTGGGCAGGCCTTTAAAGTTGCAACTTGCCTTTCAAAAGGAAATACCTCTGCTATCAGCCCCCTTCCTGTCCCTGGGCTAGTGGGAGACATTCAGTCAGCCCAGGTGAGGCCAACTGCTGATCCCATATCAGCTACATGTGTCTCTGTGTTTATTCACTCAATCATACAAGAAATATATTTGAGCACTTGCCCCATTCTGCCACAATCCTGATCTAAAATTTTCTCCTACTGGCTCCTAATTTGTTTAAATTATATAAAATTATGTCTTATCTTCCTGTATTATTAAAGCTTTCTTTGTTTTTCCTCTCATTTTTATTTTAAAAGGAGGACAAAGTGCAATAGTATATGAAGCTCCACAATAGCAGAGTTTTTAAATTTATTTTGGTATTTTTTTTAGTTTTCTTTTTTGCTGTAGCTTTGTGCCTGGAACAGAATATACATATACAAGCAACCCAATAAAAATTGGTTGACTAGAGAATTCAAATAATTCAAATAATTATGCAACACCTGTATAACAATGACAATTCTGACAAAATTAAGTTGTTGATGGATAAGCGATCACCACTAGGTGACAGTATAAAACATTCATTCATTAGTTAATGTACCACTGTCCAAATCTAGCATAGCTAAGGAAAGTTGAGGATATCACTATATAGTGCACAGAGCTTGCTTTATGGAAACCTGGGTGTACCTATAAAAGAAGAGCATTATGTAGAATGTACAAGCCTAGCAAATGCTCATCTGTGATAGCAGGATGAACATTTGGGAAATAATAGTTCTGTTTGAAAGAAAAAAAATGGTTGGCCCTAGAGATCTTAGTCTTTGGACAAAAGTGGACAGAAGCTGAGTAATGAGAAAAACAGAGAATATGGTAGGAGCTGCTAAAACCACAGGGACAATATTAAGGTATGCGTAACCAAGGAAAACTTGGTTCTAATGTTGAATGAGGTAGTAAATCATTGCTACATTGAACAGTAAAGCAGCATGTCAAGAACGTTTCTCCTTTTAAAGAAATGAGGACATTGAGATGAGTGCTTTCTTAATTTTACACAAGTGTTCTGACTCCAGAATTCATGCTTTTCCCATGCTTTTTAGTTAAACCACACTATAGCTCCCAAACTCTCAGTAATATTAACTATTAGATTTGAGCTAGTATCTAAAATTACCCCCAATGTTGGGCTTTTAAAAACTCCAAGAAAACCATTCAAGTAACTGGTTAAGATTTTGTTTCGCTCTAAAATAGTGTGAAGTTATGTTTGCTTAAGAACAAATGTTTTTCTTCTTAATGAATAAGAGTTTTTACCAATGGTCACAGTTATAATAAGAAATAAAAAAGTGAAGGTGAAACTAACATTATTTCAGCTCAAAGTGTCTCTTCTTTAATGGAAACACAGAAGGTATTTGAGTAAAGTATGTTAACCTATAATTCTGCTTTTCAGATATTCCTAGAGAAGAGAGATGACTTCACTACTACTTGCAATGATTTTTTTCCTTTGAAGGTTTCAAGTATATCTGTTGAATTATAAAGAAGAGTAAGTAAGGCTGGGCTTGGTGGCTCAGCCTGTAATCCCGCGCTTTGGGAGGCTGAGGTGAGTGGATTGCCTGAGCCCGCAGGTTCGAGACCTGCCCAGGCAACTTGGTGAGACTTCACCTCTACAATAAATCTAAAAAATAAAAAAATTAGCCGGGCATGGTAGCGCGTGCCTGTGTTCCAGCTACTTGGAAAGCTGAGGAGGAAGGATCGCCGAAGCCCAGCAGGTCGAGCTGCAGTGGCCGGGAGCAGCCACTGCACTCCAGTGAGACTCCAATTCAAAAAAAAAAAAAGAAGAGTAAGGAACACATGAAACATTTTGTTTAAATGTATTGTGCTCCATTAGTCTCTCCTAGAGTAAGATTGTTTTAAGGTAGTTAATCTCTTAAAAATTAAAATGTAGTGTTAATTAAACATGTCTAAAAATCAAAGACCAGTTGGAAGACTAGATTTGAAGTAGAACAATAATTAGAAATTTATCATTTTGGGTCCCTTATCATTAAGTCTCAATGTGTTTGTCTTAACTAAGCTTTTAAATATCTTTAAACATCATTTGCCAATCTCTAAAATTATCAAGTAATTGAAATTTATAAGAATTTAAATTTTACACTTTTAGCAGAGAACTTAGTATTTTTCTATAATGATAGCTATTAACATGCAGTAGGGTAATACCTAGAGACACAAATTATTCTTCTTCAGGAAAATGTTTAAATATAGCCTTTACTAATTTTTTCATTGTACTTTCATCAATTGCTAGATTTTTATTATTATACTTTTCTGTTAATAGAGAACGTTTTTAAAAAGATACCAAAGACTCTCATGTGAAAAAGTGTAAAGGGAAATACAATATCATTTGTTTATAATAAAGAGTCAAATTTCTGGCTAAATAAATAAAATAAGTACACAAAATACTTTGAATTTTTCTACTTTTAAATAATGCATAAAATAATAACATATACTAAAATTAAATGTGATAATTATATATGATAAAAACATATAGTTATTAAAAATTGATAACATTATTTACTCATAAGCACAAGCTTTTAATATGTATCATATATAATATGTATATTATATATGCAACTACCTATCACATACTATAATGTAATTTTAACTTATTCCAATAAACTAGGGTCTAAATTATGAAAGCATTAACTTAATACTTTGTGGAAAAGGTAAATTCACAAATTCACACACTACATTTTGGCAATTTGTTTTCTGAAGGAAATAGCAAATTACTGAAAATAATTGGTTATATTATAATCCTCAACTATTTACCAACATGTTAAAAATAAAATTATATTTGCCTATTATGTGCTGTTGGTATATCTTAAATTACACATTTACAAAAGACTTCCAAAGAACAAAAGAATTAAAATGTCTAAATTTCTTAAAATCTCTATACTTCAACTATATATGTGTGTGTGTGTGTGTATGTGTATATGTATATACAAACACACATATTCTGAATCAGCTGGAAGTAGGTTTCGGACATTACAGTACTTTGTCATTAAATATTTTGCATGCATCTGTTAAAAATAACAACTTGCTTCTACATTACAAAATTGTGATAATTAATTTTATATGTCAACTTAACTGGGCCACAGTGCCCAGATATTTGGTAAAACTTTATTCAGGATGTTTCCATAAATGCATTTTTGGATAACTTAAATCAGTGGACTTTGAGTAAAGCAAATTATCTTTAACAATGTGGGTGAGACTCAATCAATCAGTTAAGGGCTTGAATAGAAGGAAAGGTAGACCTCCTCCAAGCAAGAAAAAATTCTGCCAGCAGATGGTTGAACTGCAACAGTGGCTTCTCCTGGTTCACCAGCCAACTGTCATTGAACTTGACCTGCAATTATTTCCTGAATATCCTGCCTTTCAGTTCACATCCCTTGTCAGGTTTTGAACTCTCATCTAGCCTCCACAATCACAAGAGCCAATACTTTACAATATTATCTCTCTCTCTCCCCAGTATATCTCTCTCTCCTCTTTCTCTCTCTCTCTTGACACACACACACACACACACACACACACACACACTGTATTGGTTCTGTTTTTCTGGAGAACTCTGACAAATACAGAAGTCATCATCATATTTTTTAAAATTTACTATACAGGCTGAGAGTCTTTAATCCAAGAATCCTAAATCTACCAAAGTCCAAAGCTTTTGAGACCTGATATGATGCCACAAGTGGAATCAACTGACCTTAAGTGATGAATTGCAGTCAAAATGCAAGCACATAATACATAGTTTATTCAGCACCCACCAGGAAAAAATAAGGGCCCTCTCAGCTTCCTTCAGCTACAATATAACTTTATAACTTTTCTGCCCACATCCAGATTCCCCCACAAAGCACATGTACAAAGGGTAATGAAATAGCACAGTGTGTAGCCCAGACACACCAATGCAGATTTCCAACAATGCCCTACAAGGTACCAAGACTTGTAATGCACAATGAGTAATGCATTACTCATTGTGTTTTTAAAGTTTATTTTCTGTTCTGTGTGTAAAAGTATTGTTTAAAATGTCAAAAAGTCCTGCAGAGCCTCTGTAGGTTGAAGTGATTTTTAAAAGGTAGCATTTATATTTATCTGTAGCACAGAAAGTCAATCTGTTGGAGAAATGTAAAGTGAAATGTCTTACAGAAAGGCATGGTGTTAGAATGACCATCACATATGACTTGAAGAAACAGGAGAATAAACTGTTAAAGTCCTATGATAAAAGTGATAAACAGAAGTTAATGCAAATTTTTAAAAATCACATATATAAAGCTAAAAATGAAGAACTCAATTGTGTATTAAAAGAGTGGAGTGTTGCTGTAAACAATGCCACATAATGGTACACTGGTCATGAAACAGGCAAAGACCTATCACAATGAGCTGAAAATTGAAGGGAACTATAAATAGGCAGCTGGATACTGAATGTGATACATTTACACAGAATACTACACAGCCATAAAGAAAGACAAAATTATAGACTTTGCGGCAACTTGGATGGATTTAGAGTCTACCATACTCAGTGATCTATCACAGAAACAAAGAACTGAATGCCACATGTTCTTGCTCATAAGTGGACCCTGAACACTTATCATAATACTATAATAAAGGAATTGGTAGTAGTGGGAATCTGCTGGGGGAGGGGGCACACAATATCAGTAAGAGTACCTGACCCCAAACCAGGTAAGTGGGGACCAAAGGGAGGCCCAAACTTCACCTGTACAATGATCACTTGTATATCCAATCCTGAATTGTCCCCACATCTTTAAAGTAATTTTTTAAAAACCATAAAAATAGATATAATACATTGAAAAAAGAATTTTTTTAAAAGGCATTGCATAAAGCATCTGCTGATCATAAAGCAGTGGAGAAATGCTTTAAGTTTCAAGGTCACTGTTGATGAAAATATAACACCAGAACAAGTTTATAATGCTGATAAAGCATCACTATTTTGGACCTGCTGCCCCAGAAAGACATTGCCTACAGTCAGTGAACCAGCTCCTACAGGAATCAAGGATGCCAAGGACAGAATAGTTGTGCTAGTCTGTGCTAATGCAGCAGGCATATGTTCAAGTATAAACTTGCTGTAACTGGTATAAGCTTGCATTCTCACTGTTTTCAGGGGGTGAATTTCTTACCATACTGTTATATTAGCAAAATGCAATGAATCACCAAGTCATTTTTTTCTGAGTGGTTTCACAAAGATTACATACCAGTGGTTCATGCTAACTGCAGGGAATCAGCACTGGATGAGGACTGCAAGATTTTTGTCATTCCTTGACAACTGTTCTGGTCATCTACCAGCAGAAATTCTTATAAAGAATAATATTCATGTCATGTGATTCCCCCAAAATGTGACTTTTTAAATTAAGCCATATGACTAGTATATTCTTAGACCAATGAATAGTAAATATAAAAACACTTTCTTGAACAGTGTGTGTGCTAACAGCAGTGAACAGAGTGTGGGAGGTTTTCAAAAGGAGTTTAACATGAAGGGTGCTTTATATGCTATTACCAATGCTAGGAACACAGCAACTAAAGACACAGTTGTGCATGTGTGGCACAACCTCTGGCTGGTGACAAAGTTCTATTATGATGGTA
>CAUYQG010241621.1:0-20065 GCA_963574415.1 Tarsius wallacei | reverse complement strand
ATTATATCATTAGATGCAGAAAAAGCTTTTGATAAAATCCAGCACCCCTTCTTGATAAAAACCCCCGAACATCTAGACATACATGGAACATAACTCAAAATAGTAAAAGCTATCTACAAGAAAACCACAGCCAGCATACTCCTAAACAGACAACAATTGGAACCATTTTCCCTGAAAACTGGAACAAGACAAGGATGCCCACTCTCACCCTTCCTGTTCAATATAGTATTGGAAGTCCTGGCTAGAGCAATCAGAAAAGAGGTGATCAGGGGTATCCAAATAGAAAAAGAGGAAGTCAAGTTATCTCTCTTTGCAGACGACATGATTGTGTACCTTGAAAACCCAAGAGAATCTGTCAAAAGCCTCCTTGCACTGATAAAGGACTTTGGCAAAGTCTCAGGGTGTGAAATAAATGTGCAAAAGACAATTACATTTCTTTACACCAATAATAAACAAGCAGAACCCCAAATGAAAAGCACAACCCATTTACAATTGCCACACACAAAAAATGAAACACCTCAGCATCTTCCTAACCAGAGACGTGAAAGACCTTTACAATGAAAACCACAAAACACTGCTCAAAGAAATCAAAGATGACACAAACAAGTGGAAAAATATCCCATGCTCATGGATTGGAAGAATCAACATTGTGAAGATGTTCATCTTACCTAAGACAATCTACAGATTTAATGCAATACCCATCAAATTACTAGCAACATTCTTCTCAGATCTAGAAAAAACAATACAGGAATTCATATGGAAACACAAGCAACCAAGAATAGCCAGAACAATCTTCAGCAAAAACAAAAAAACTAAAACAAAGCAGGAAGTATCCCAATACCAGACTTTAAACTTTACTATAAAGCTACAATAATCAAAACAGGTTGGTATTGGTACAAGAACAGGCATACAGACCAATGGAATACAATTGAGATTCCAGAAGCAAAATCCCAATTTGTCAACCAACTCATCTCCCACAAAGCCTCCACCACCCACCACTAGGGAGAGGAGAACCTATTCAGTAAATGGTGCCTGGAAAACTAGCTGACCACATGCAGAAGATGCAGACAAGACCCCTATCTATCCCCATACACAAAAATTAACTCTAAATGGATCAGAGACTTAAATGTAAAACCTCAAACCATAAGAACCTTAAAAAATGCAGGACACACCCTTATGGAAGTTGGAACTGGCAACGAATTCCTGAGCAAAACCTGAAACGCACAGACCATAAGAGATAAGATAGACAAGTGGGACCTCATTAAACTGACAACCTTCTGCAAAGCCAAAGAAATCATCAAGAGGTCAGGGAGACAGCCCATAGACTGGGAAAAAGTATTTGCCAACTCCATGTCTGACAAAAGCCTAACAACTAGGATCTACAAGGAACTCAAATGTGCTGAAAAGAA
Organism: Tarsius wallacei; assembly: GCA_963574415.1. Classification (NCBI taxonomy): domain Eukaryota; kingdom Metazoa; phylum Chordata; class Mammalia; order Primates; family Tarsiidae; genus Tarsius; species Tarsius wallacei. Next base: position 18,656 of record CAUYQG010241621.1, on the reverse strand, counting down.
AAAACAACCCTATTACAAAGTGGGCAAAAGATATGAACAGACACTTCTCAAAAGAAGACATATGAGCGGCAAACAGATACATGAAGAAATGTTCAACACCACTAGTCATTAAGGAGATGCAAATTAAAACTACATTGATATACCACCTAACTCCAGTAAGAATGGCAATTATCAATAACTCAAAAAATAACAGATGCTAGAGAGGATGTGGTGAAAAGGGAACACTTCTACACTGTTGGTGGGAGTGTAAACTAGTCTGCCTCTGTGAAAATCAGTGTGGCGATTCCTAAAAGCTCTAACTCGACCTTCATATGACCCTACAATCCCCCTACTGGTAATATACCCTGAAGATACCACCCTGAAGATAATCACTCTATAAAAAAGATACCTGTACACATATGTTTATCGCAGCATTGCTCACAATAGCAAGATCATGGAACCAACCCTGCTGTCCATCAAAAGAGGACTGGATTTTAAAAATGTGGTACATATACACAATGGAATATTACACAGCCATAAAAAAGAATAAAATCATGAATTTCGAAGAAACCTGGATGGAATTGGAGTTTATAATACTGAGTAATCTCTCACAGAAACCAAGATCTGAGTATCACATGTTCTCACTCATAAGTGGACCTTGAACAACTATTGTAATACTATAAGAAAAGGATTGACAGTGGTGGTAAACTATGGGGGAGGAGGGAGGTGGGATTAACAGTAGTCAATATTTGTCTGGGGTTGGGGGGACACACCTCATCAACAAGGATACCTGCACAATGTATATTTGTATACCTAACCCTTAACTGTACTCCACAATTTTAAAATAAAAAATATGTTTAAAAAAAAGAGTGTAGCAACCATAAGTCACACATTCACAAAAGGAGTCACCTTATTCTTTTAAACATCATAGAAGTTCACTGTACAAAATGAGTTTTTTAAAATGGAATGTGATGTCAACCTATACACTTGGTTGAATTATCTAAAGGAAACCAGACTTGGTGATATCAGAGGATATGAAAGAACTTAAAGTATACCATAAGTACTCAATAAATGCACCTTCCTTCCCCAGGGCACGCCATTGTCCACATGCCATTTTAGTTTTCTGTATATCACCTGGTATTGCAATCGGTGCTGCCTTCCTCCTGTCCAGCAGTGACTGCATTTCAGTGACAGAGAGTGTTTTATAAACTTGGCTTATTCTCTAGCACTTCTAGGCAGGAATTGTACCTTGAAATTCTACTGGTGATCAATCTTTTATTTGTTACTAAGGGAGAAATACCACCAGTGTGTAAAATAATTCATCCTTAAGTTGTTTTTTCCTCCCATGGCCTGGAAAGTTAGTAAAGACAGTTGATTTCGTTATCATCAGAGGCCATTTCATTAACCAGCTGCTAGATAGACAACTGGATAGCTTGACTCCTCTCTTGACTAGAGAAGAGACTGCTTCTATCAAGAGTGCTTCATACTGTTCTGAAGTCCTACCCTCAAAATCACCATCATTAGCGAAAACCTCTACTTGCTCATTTTCCATTGAAATTAAGAATGGCTCAGGGACATTTTTAGATCTCTTAACAGCAAACTCGCTGATTTCAGTGTCTGTAATAATAATAGCAATTGGCTCCATTCTCTTGCTCTCTTCTGATTTTGGTTTCTCCGCATCGACCCCATTTTCTTTAAAATCTGATTCCCGGCTCGGTTCAGCCTCTTTTGACTCATGCTCTTCAGCCACAATCTCTCCACTTTTGTCATCGTGCCAGAGCAACCCACTTTGTAGGATGCCGCTTCTGGTTGCTTCCACGGTTTGTTGATCTGGGATTGCAGGTGAAAGAACAGCCTCAGACGCCATTGGCAGCAGGTGGTCTGTTTCTGAAGTTTCTTCTTTTTTTTTTTGAGTTGGAGTCTCACTCTGTCGTCCAGACTGGAGTGCAGTGGCCGCTCCCGGCCACTGCAGCCTCGACCTGCTGGGCTCCGGCGATCCTTCCGCCTCAGCCTTCCCAGTAGCTGGAACTACAGGCGCGCACTACCACACCCAGCTAATTTTTTGATTTATTGTAGAGATGAGGTCTCGCTTGCCCAGGAGGGTCTCGAACCCGCGGGTTCAGGCAATCCACTCACCTCAGCCTCCCAAAGGCAGGATTACAGGCTGAGCCACCGAGCCCTGCTTGTTTCTGAAGTTTCAAACTGGCTTGCTTACTGGGGTTGGACATCTTGCATTTCCTCAACCATTTAGATCTCCTTTTCAGAAGTTAGAGTTCCTGTTTGAAGAGCAGAATGCTCCTTATCTAATCCAAGTTCCCCTGAGATCACTTTCTCTCCGGAAGTTGTGCTGTTGCTCCTGTATGACTCACAGAGCTCATCGCCATCCTTCCTCAAGACGCCTGCACCCAGATCCTGGGTTGACTTAGCCTTTGTTGCCGGGTCATCGCACCTGGTCTGAGTTTGTATATCCAAATGTTTAGGCTCTCCCAGGATGTTGATGCTGTAGTCTGAGTCTTCTGTGATTTTGTATTGACGACCCCTTTTTGCCCCCCTCGAGAACCTTATTCAGGGACTCTCAAGTCTGGATTTTGCCTTTTTCCTAGAAAAATCAGCATCCTTCTCATTTACTTCGGGTTGCACTCCAGCCTTTTGAAGCATCGTCCCATTTCCATTTCCTGTGTGTTAGGAGGCCTTTGATTGAGGCCCAGCTCCTTCCCTCCCCACCCCTCCACCCCCCCCCCCAGGGGGGAATTGGGGAGCTGTAGATAGTCGAAAGCTCCAGCTTTTAGGGGAAGCCTCTTTGCCACATGAGCCGCTTTAGAGGCAGTTGTGTGCTTCCACCCTGGCCACTTTCTTCCTTGTCTTGCAGAGCTGAGATGCTCAGCCCTTCCTCCAGTCCTCCTGAGCCCCACCTTCTGCTGCCCACTTCTCCTCCATGTTTTCTACTTGGATTTCAGCAACTGTGGTCTCCATGTTTACACTGCACACTCTCACTCTCCAGAAAACTATATTCTCTCCTCCTAAGCAACCTTCATGGCAGAGAGATGGGCAGAAATGTCACACTCGATAAGATGACTTCCAGGTGTCTTCATGCTTTCACTCCAGCCACACAGTTATTTTAGGTGGTTTCTCCAGCGCACAAATGCTTGGTTTCTCTGTTGCTTGTCGTTTCTCTTTAATTTCTTCATGAAAGCCCTTTACTTGATACATTTTTGTCTTATGTAAAAGATCAACCGAGAGGATTCCCGGCCAACCCTACCCCGGGGTAGGGGTGCTCAGGCCTGTGAGGACAAGCGCTGGCACCTGGAGCCAGCGGCCACTGCAGAGGAACAGCAGCCAGTGGCCGCCTCCTCAGCATGGTTTGTGTCTCAATAATATGTAATTGCCTTACAAGATACCAATGTCGTAATCACAATTACATAGCCACAGATGTATAAAATTTTCTTCTAATTAAAAGGTACATCATCAGTCACAAGAAAGACATCTTGGGATGTTACATGGGATGTGAAAGTGCATTATGGTGACAGGTTGGGGAAGTTGTAACATTAAAACGCAAATTAAGTTTGTGCTATACAAATTATATAATAAAATATATTTTATTATAAGATATAATTACATATTTTATTATAAAATTTAATTCGATATTTTATTATAGTGGTATTTTAGGTATAAAGCTGTATTTAATTTCTTAAAAAACAATTAACTTTATTCTTATTTTCTACATAGAATTGCAAGTCTATAAGAGCACTACTGTGAATTCTTGATTCATTTATAAGCTGCTATGAGATACTTTTGAATACATTTTCAGAAAATACAAGAATTTGGTTATAATTTCAGAGTCAGCATATCTGATAATTTTGCTAGTTGTTTTTGGAAATGAACAACTTGATATGAAACAATTATTAGATCACAAACTTTTTTTCAATATTCAATAAATGGTATGGCATTATTTTCTTTTCATTTGTGTGAAATCTTGGACTACAGAGATATTTGCTTTTCTTTCTTTTTTCCTTTCTCCCTTTTCTTTCTTTCATCTCAGAAAAAAAGTACCTTTATGTTCTCCATATATTTGGTTAATATATCCTGGTGTATGTTTCTTGAGTATTTTAAACTGACGTTTTAGGCACTTATTAAGTATCTTTTTGGTTATGACTTTTTAAAAGATTTCTGTTTTTAGAAAATAAAAGTTCATAATTTCATGTTCTCTATCATCTTAAATCAAATATTTTTTAAAGTGTATTTTTCTTCTTCTACACTCTAGAAGAACATTTTAATCCTTCTCATTACTGATTACATTTTATTCATTATTTCTGTTCTTATCTACATAAAACACATTTTCAATTTATCAGATTTCTAGTTTTTATACATCATATTTTGTCTCATCCAATTCCACTTTCATCTTTGGTATTTTCATGACATATTTATTTCTTATTGCATGTTTTATTAATTTTCTGTTGAGAACAAAAAGCAGATGACTTGAAATAAGATCCTTAGGTCTATTCTTCCAAAGCATTGATATCCTCTCATCTCAAATGGAATGGTGAGCAATCTCATTGCAAAATCCTTAATAATTTCATTTTCCCTTTCCTCTTTAATTATTTTGAATGTTTTCTGTCCCAGCATATTCAGATTTGGTGGAAGTCTGAAATTCTCCTAGTCTGTCTCTTTTTAAAAAACTCCTTCTTAAATCTTTCTCTCAAGTCTTAAGATGGAAAGTAAATTAATATTGAGGTACTGAGTTAGCCTTCTCTGGTGTCGGGGTAGTCACTTTATAGGACTCAGCAGGGAGTATGAATTTTTTCCTAATTCTGTTTCTTGGTATAAAGATTGATTTGGGACTTCTCATTTAAAGCAACGTGTAGTTAAGCCTTTGCTTAAAGCACTTCATTAAACATTGCAACTTCAAGACTACAACGTTTTGTTATATTTTTTTCTACCTTACCCCTTGTTATTAAAGATTTTTAACTTGTTACTATCTCCCCATATCCAACTGAGAATGTTTAGTAGTTGTAATACCTACTTCAATACCTGGTAAGGACTAGAGTTGGTTCTTGGGGAATTATATATCCCTGGCCCTCTGAGATTCTGTTCAAAGCATGTGAACAGCCTAGTTTTAAACTTAAATGTAGCCATTCATCCTCACAACGATATTAATCCATCTCTCCAGGTTCAAATGCATATTGTAATATTTTATTCACAGAAGGTAGAGATTTATAGTCTTCCTCTATAAACAATTTTAGACTCTTTGTTTTAGAGACTCAAGGTCACTAAACACAGCTACCTCCTTCCAGACTATAAGCCTTTAAAGATCAAAGATCAGTATACCTTGAGAATAGCAAGATAAACAGAAAAGCACAATAATTTTGGCAAAGCTTTGAGAAGTTTAGAAACCATGCATATTGGTTAGAGACTGCTTATTAGTGAAAACAGGTTCATTTAAAATTTATTTAAGATGGGAAAATATATTAACTCATATAATTCAAAAGTCCAAAAATAGAGCTCAATTAAGGTCTAGCTTTATTTTGAAACTCATATATTTCACTTAAATATCAGGTCCTTTAACACTGACATTTTCTTCATATTAAACTACTTGTATTTGGGTTTCTATAGCTGTAAAACTATACCTTTCCAAGTTCAAACTCAGTAAAAAATATTTCTTCCTCACATTTTCTGTAAAGCATCTAGGATTCAGTATGATTGGACAAATTTGAATCATATTCCTTTATAAAATGTGGTTGTGAGGATTTGATCAACTGGTCAGTCAGCATTGCTCATTAGGCCTTCTCATGAAGCCAAGAGTGCACAAACAGACATCAGAAAACATTGAGTGGTTGAAAGAACTAAAAGCAGATCTACCATTTGATTCAGCAATCCCATTACTAGGTATCTACCCTAAGGAACAGAGGTCATATAACAAAGACACCTGCACCCACATGTTCATTGCAGCACAATTCACAATTGCAAAGAAGTGGAATCAACATAAATGCTCATCAACCGATCAGTGTATAATGAGAATATGATATATATACACCATGGAAAACTCCACAGTCATAAAAAAGAATGAAATCATGTCCTTTTCAGCAACATGAATGAAGCTAAAGATCATCATCCTAAGCAAACTGACTCAGAAACAGAAAACCAAGCACTGCGTGTTTCTATTCATATGTGGGAGATAAACAGTCATGATGATGGAAATAATAGACACTGGAGACATAATAAAGGGGGAGAGGGATGAGGCTTAGGGTTCAGAAACTACCCATAGAAGAGTGTTCATTCTCCGGGGAATAGGCCACCCAGCTCCAATCTACACCACTGCACAGTATGTCCACGTAACAAATACACATGTATACTCTCTGAATCTAACATTAAAAAAAAATTGAGTGATTTATACTAGCACAAATTGTTAGATGTTTGGCATAGATTTTGAGTAACACAAATAACAAACGTTAGTTTTATCATAATAATAAGTTGATATAATGTTAAAAGGTTAATTAGGTGCCCTTAAAGTTTTCATGCAGAAAAGTTATATCATCCACCACCCTTTTGTAGCTTTGTGAAGAATGGACTAGATTGAGCCAAGGGAAGAAGTGGAAATACTAAGTAAGAGACAGTGCAAAAAAGACTCTAGCAATCCTATTGGGAAGGTATCATGACTGCATGGACATGTCAGTGGCATGGAAGAATGATTAGGAGTACAGTTGTTGGTGGATTAGATGCGAAACTTGAAACAAAGAAATTAAAGATCCTTGATAGACTTGTAATGTCAGCAGTCTAAAGAACATTATGGCCAGAAGATTTAAATTTTGAAAAATGGCTTAATGCTTGTATGGTGGACATTATGGGTGTGGTGTTAAGCAGGGATCTATTAATCAAGATTCCCATTTTTAAAAGCATGTAAATCTTAAAATGCACGAGATTTTTCAGGTGAAAATATCAAGAATGAAGCTGTAGTTAAAAGGAGAGGTATAAATTGGAGATGGAGATAAATTTGGGAGACATCTATAATGATTTAATCTATGGAACATGGAATGTGAGCTGAGACAAAAGAGATGACTCAAGGCTGGACTATTGCAACACTTAGCGCTTAGTTACAAAGGCAGTTTTAACAAAGGATGCAAAAGAGGAGAGTAATTAATGAGGTGGAAAGAGAATCAAGGTTATGATTGTGGTGTCTTGGAAACCAGCATAGGGGATTGTAAACAGAAGTAGAAGGATGACAACTTCTAATGATACTAAAGTTAAATAATGCTACCTCTGTCCTTAGAATTGCAAATAAGAACACTATTAGTGGTCTTCACAAGAATGTTCAGTGGCTTAATAGGAAAAGAAGATTTCAATGAGTTTAAATTTAAGGTGATATATTGACACTTTACATGTATCCAATGCTCAAAAAACTTAAAATATGCAGGGGAACAGTGAAAGGGGCAATAGCTACATGGTGATTTGAAATTGTGGAAGGGTATTTTGCTTGTTTTCATTTTTTTAATGGGATATACTACACACAGCATTTGTGTGTGTGGAATAATCCAATAAAAAAGGAGTCTGTTGACATAGTAAGGATAACTAAAGTAGCAAAGTCCCTGTGGTTGGCTATCCCTTGCTTCCTGGGGACATCAACACCGTAATCTCCGTTCTTGACACCGCCATCTATGTCTTATATCTTTTTAAAAAATATAGCACACAGAATTATGCTGAGCCACAGAAGCAATTAACTTGTAAGCATTTAGAGCTTATGCTTTAGCTGAGAAGAATATTAAGTGAAACCATTTCTTTCTTATTTCAAGTCATGTATCACAAAATAGTATGAGAGATGGACAAGTTTTGAACGGTAATATAAGGAAAACAATTTCTTGTAGCTCATGACATTTCCAAGTGAGATCATAAATTGTTTTAAATCTATGTTCACCTTCTATTGAAAAATCATGTCTGCATAATTCTAACTTATGAGATAGAACTAAACTTTGTAAAATTACAGTCCCATCCCTACTTTATTATGTCTTCTGCCTTACGATGTTCCTTCAAAATATTTCTTAACATATTTCCAAAATATACTAGCAAATTCAAGTAGTTCATAATCCTCAGACCTCTTTGACTTGTGCTTATAAGGTAGGTGGCTGGGACCCACAAATATCCTGAGAAGTTATCGTTTTATATCTTTGAGGTATATGGATGAGTATCATTTACAAGATACATTTATTCTTTTATTTTACAATGCCAAATTTTAATAAGTACATCCTCCTATCTCTCTGACCGTCCCAGTTTGCTCTTTAACCTTGGTAGTCTTTAGTTTCTAGACCAATGCTGTTCAGTAGAACTTTCTGTGGTTATAGAAATGGTCTTCTGTGCCCTCCAGCATATAGCCACAGTCCAGATGTGGCTACTGAGCACTTTAAATGCAGCTAGTGCAACTGAGGATCAGAACTGGAGTTTTGACCTGCTTGGTTTCTGAACTGGGCCGGTTCACCCCTCCTCAGGCAACCTGGTTCTCCGCTCCTAACTCTTTACTTTAATTGTACTATATAACTACATGACTAATGGGTACTATGTTGAAAAGCACAGTTCTAAACTATCCCCTCTCACTCAGAAAGGTCTTATCTACTCTTAAGAGTTGTAAATAGGCTGGGCTCCATAGCTCAGCCTGTAATCCTAGCACTTTGGGAGGTCGAAGCGAGTGGATTGCCTGAGCCTACAGTTTCGAGATCAGCCTGGACAACTTGGCGAGACTTCGTCTCTACAATTAATCAAAAATTAGCTGGGCATAATAGCGCTTGCCTGTAGTTCTGGCTGCTTGGAAGGCTGAGGCGGAAGGATCGCCGCAGCCCAGCAGGTCGACGCTGGGGTGGCCGTGAGCATGCCACTGCACACCAGCCTGGGCGACAGAGTGTGATTCCAACTAAAAAAAAAATAAAATAAGATAAAAAAGAAAGAGTTGTAAATAGCCCCTGACATTTTCCAACTGGCCTTTTTGAAGTCTTGCATGCTTGTAGCAGCTCCAGTAAGAAATATCATTAATGGTATTGATTATGTTCACAATATTGACTCTTGATTCTGTATTTTTTATCTCGGTATACAGAAGATCTGCTTGCTTATTATTTTATTTGATTCTATACATTAAATATCTCTTAAATATGTCAGGTTTCTCCTCATTGCTATACTTTAATTCAGGCCTTTTTTTGTTGTCTTTTTGGGGATATTTTAAAAAGACTTTTTACTGTTTAAAACCTTGGGTCTTTTTATAGGACTATAAAATGTTGCCATGAAGATTCAGCAAAGGTCAATGTTTTTTGAAAAGCATTTACTACTATGCTTTTCTTCCTCTGTGTCTCCTCTGTACACTTTCCAGATCTCTAGTATAGTACATAACCTTTTTTTCTGTTCATATCTGCAACCTAAAATCTTTTACACTATATTGTAATCTCCTTGAGAATGGAATCATGGGAAAATTATATAACAGAATAGTACTAGTTGCATAACAGGCTTTCAATCACTAGTTGAATGAACACATATGTCTCCATTTAAAAAGATTATTTGAAGAATCAGCATTTTAAATCAAAGAAATATTTCACAGTGGAGAACTGCCAAACAATAAAGAAAACATTTATAAACAAGTGTGAGCTGCATACACAGAGAAAATGTATTTTAACAATCTAGGAAGATGTAAGGGTTGAGAAGTCTAAGAAGAAGAAGAGCATATCAGGTAAAGTAAAAATATATACCCTAAGAGTATAAAGTGTATTATTTAGTGTTATAGGTTGAGTAAACTAATTATAATTACTTAGTTCCTCATTCAATTTTTAGGCATAAGAAAATATTTTGATATCATGTCTATTTTTACTATCCTAAAAGGAAAGTCGACGTACTTAGGAGGGAACTGAGGAAACTGCAGGAATCTAAGAGATTAATTCTGCAGTCTCGGCATATCACCCATGACTATGTCAGCTAGCATACTGAGTACTTAGTGGAAATACTGAGCAATTGATGGAGGATCAGAAACTGAGGGAGAAATTTATTGTGAGAAAATAAAAAGATCGGAAGGAAGGAGGTTGGTCAAAAACTTGGGAAGAGCTTGGTTATGAGAAAATAATATGAGAAAAAGAAATGCAAAGAACTGTTATTAATATAAAATAGTAAATATTTTGTGTGATTCTTGCAGCCTAGTAAAGGTATGGTTGAATGAGCATCTTGACATGTCTTTGGAAATATTTTGTAAAGCATAATAGAGTCATAAAAATATTCAAATATACTTTTGGCCAAGTCATTATACTTCCTGTGAAATGATTCTAAATCTAAAAAAGTAGTTAAGATAAAATTTGACACAGATAGAATATTTGTTGTTCAATTATCTATAGTAGGAAAACAATGATAATAATATCCAATATTTTTTAACATAAGAGAGTATTAATCAATCTAGGATGTGTCCTTTATGCTCATAAAAATATGTTGGTGCTTATAGAAAACTCATCTCTGATGACTGATTTTTCTCTGTCTAGTTCTTAGCAGGACACTCAAGTATATTAAAGAGCCAATAAATGCCTTTTGGTGTCATGAAAATGTTAAGGTAAATACAAAGCTTTACAAAGTTTAATCATATATTTAACATGACCATATATATGTAAAACAAGTTAAAAAAAACTCACCACCGAAATATACATCAGAATAACTTTAAATGCACATAGAAACACAGGTTTTTGCTATTAGATGATTATTATATATTGAGCTTTGATTTTTTATAACTGCTTTATTGCTTTTCAAATATTTTATAATAAACATAAATTAATTTGCTATGAATCTATAAAGTGCAGCCAAACTGTTACTATGTACTAGGAAAAAATTAATGTCACAATTTTGTCTAAAATTTAATCTTTGGAAGAATTTGTAAAAGGCTTAATTTTTTTTTAGCAAGTGCAAAGGGGAGAAAGATTAACTTTTTAGATGACCTCAAAGTTTGAGTTCAGATTTAACTTTTTTAAAAGAATTTTTTTTTGCCCAATTGTTTTACTTGTACTACTGTATATGACTTCAAAATGTTTTAAAATCATTTGTCAGAAATACTATAGTGGTTTCCATAAAACACTTAAAGCCTGTTTTTCAAAAAAGGGTTAGAGAGAGTATTTTAAGCTTTTGCTATACGCTGCCTCTGCATTTCAAGGTACAAGCTTGAGTACGCTCCCATTTTTAGTGACATGCAAAAAAGTAAAGGAAATGATTAAAGCTTAAGAGAGGTAAAGCATTCAAAAACTCACATTTATTCCTTTCTCTTCTTCCCTTTTTATTTCTCCTAGCCTGGTTTATACTTCTACTTATAATAGACTTTTTTTTTTTTTTCTGAAAGGGATTGTGATGGATACACTTTAAGGTGATCCCCAGTAAATCTTGTTCTTGTATAATTCTCTCTCATGAATATAATCAGAACCTAAAAATTGCTTGTAATTAATTGAATATAGCAAAAATAAGGGGTTTTCCGATGTGATTAAAGTCTCTAGTCAATTGAATTTAAGTTAATCAAAAGGAAGATTGCTCTGGGTGAGCCTGTTCTAACCAAGTTTTCTTTTAGAAGAGGGCCCAGTCCTTGCCTAAAGTTAGAGAACTGAAGCAGAATAAGCTTCCTTTCTCAATTATTGTATTTTAAGAAGCTGGTTTCCATGGATCCTACAGCCACAGGGTCATGAAGTCTGTCAAAATCCTAAGGAGCTTAGAAGTAATTTTTTTCTAGTCAAGCCTTCAGATGAGACTACAGCCCAGCCAAAACCTTGATTTCAGGCTATGGGACCTTGAGTCAAGACTCAACTCAGCCATGTCCAGGCTCTTAACTTATATAAAGTATGAAATAATAAATAAGTTTGTTTCAAACCACAAGGTTTTGTGGTTTGATGCACAGCGCAGAAAACTAATGTAAGAATGAATGTTATATATAATTTTTAAATTAATATTTTGAAAACTACACTAATATTTTTGCTTCACTAATATTATAAAGGCATTTTGTACACTTTCAATATATTTTATTTTTACAACAGTCCCGTAAGTATACACATTATGACTTTTGCTGTTTGCTTTCTTATTTGCGGTAACTAACATTTACTGAGTTTGAACACATAGCTCCAGTAGCAGTGACTGATACAGGATTAAAACCCATGTCTGTCTTACGTTAAAGCCTATTTCTTGCCTATTGCCCTTTACTGATGTTCATTCAATGATTGCTATAGGGAACACAATGCCAGTGGATTCGCAGAGAAAATTAAGGAATTCTGACCTAAACATATTTATTTTGCTTTGTTTTCTGATTTTGCACTTTAATAACATTGTGCACTTTGGATGAAGAGTTCTAGGTGTATACAGACTGAAAGACAATAAACTCATAATGGCAAAATGTTACTTCTTTAAATGTTTTTGGGACAGAATAAGACAAATAATGTTGCAGGTCCAATTTATCAGGCAAGGATGTTTGCATTCAATTGGCAGTGTGCTTTTGGAAAACCTGAAATGCTAAGAATAGTGCAAAACTGGGGCACTGCTTAGAATACAGTGCAGAAGAAATATTCCATTAGTTATCACAAGTGAAATCACTATTCTAATGATAAGAAGAAATCTGTTGGGATGACCCAAATAAGTTATCTGAGAAAAGGCCTATGTCTTAACTGTGCTATTGTGATTAATGTTTCTGCCTTATTCCAGCATAGCTCTCTCCTTAAAGAGATGAGAAAGGGGTAAGTTAGAATTATGTAAGGTAAAAAATGGAATGAATGTTTTTCATCAGGTTTTAGAGCTTGCAAATCACTATTTGAGCTGCATAACTCTTAAAAAGTAAAACAGGAATATGAGGCGTGTTATGACAGAGTAATATATCCTCAACAGATTGTGATTCATCCTGAGGAGATCATCACAGAAGAAAAGGGACTGAATTGAGGTAGAGACATTGTTACTAAATGAATACAGGGAAATAAATACATATATTTGATCTTGGTTTTTGTTAGTTAAAATGTACCAGGGCAAAATAATAACCAAGTTGAATTTATATGCGCTGTTTTTCCTACCTTGTATGAACTTAGTGAGGTTGAAATAAGATTGTGCGAAATAAAACATTTTAAATAATATAAAACGTTATATAAGTGCAAAGATTTTTTGTTATCAAGTTAAAATGTCAGCATACTGTTTTCTTCTCCCAAATATGTTCAGGATTGTGAAAATTACTTATTTCCTTTCATTTGAATTGTAACCACAGTCTTTTGCCTTTGTTAACTCTCTAGAGTATTTTACGGACAGAGCCTCTTCTGGAAGCTCCCAGTTTTATCAAAATCTGGAAACTCATAAATGTGCCATTTACTCTATCATATATAGCGCTTGCATAAAAATTAAATATGTGTACTTTCTATTTCCATTTTGAAATCGTAGAAGACTAAAGTACCAAAAATTTTACGTTCTGAAAGCATAATAAAAACGGCCAATTCTGTTAAAGGTTGTGATTCATGAGAAACTAAATAAACGAAACTAGTAATGTCCTAAAAATGAGCATCATAATTATATGATGAAAAGTAGTGATAAAAAGTTACAATTATGAAGTCTTTTTTAAAATTTTCTATCATTCCCTGTCAGATCTACTAAAGTTTGTTATTGTCTGTGCCCATATCACTCTTTCAAAAAGCTAAATAGACAAATTACTGTCTCTCCATTATTAAAATAAAGTAAAAGAATAGAGTCAATGCTACAACTAGGCAGTAACCAAGTATTCTTTTTTCCAAATATAAATCACCTTTCCTATCCTTTCCATCTTGTCATTACACAGCTTCAAATCATCCCACAGCCACATTCGATATTTTAATTTACTGAAGAAGCTTAATGAACATTTTTTTTAACCTGACCCAAGACATGTTGTTCCTGATGAACTTCATCTGTTTCTTCATTCATCTTTTGTAACCTTTGTGTTTTTGTCCTGTTGATTTCATGGATTATTTCACACAGAACACATTTTTTACATTTTTTCCAAGTTCAACATTCTACCTTCCTTTTCATCAAGATAGAGTGCCTTGATTTCTACATTTTTGAGTGTAAGAACATCATTCAAGAACTACCCAATCTGCTATCTTTTCTAATTTTAAGTCTATCTCTCTACTCAACTCCTGTATTATTTGTGTCTCAAATGAAGCATCCTTGTTACTATTAAAAACTAACCTTTCCTCTTTTGACCTCACTCTTTCCAACATCTGCAGCTTTGCCTTCTCCCTCAGCTGTTTTATTTCTATATAAATTTAAGTTTCCTTCAGCTCTATTTAAGGAAAAAAGCCTTAGAGCTTCCAATTTTAAACAGCATCTGAATAACATTTATTTATAGAAAACAAAAAATAGAAAAATGCAATACCTTTGAAAACTGTCTGATAGTCAACTCCTTCTAAAATATGGAGATATTTCCACTGAAAATGTGATATGTGAAGTTCAGTCAAGCTTCAGCTTTGATGGCTGATGTATGCTTTAACTCCTGAAAGAGAAAAATTCTGCTGATTTACAAGAAGATGGCGAGATACTACACAGCCTTTCTGTTTCCTGCCTCTACTTTAGAGATCAGGATGATGAATGAAAGTAGACGTGTGGCATTGTTACGTATAGTGGTGTTTTAACCCGTGTGAGTGTGTGTGTGTGTGTGTGTGTGTGTGTGTGTGTGTGTGTGTGTGTGAAGTTTATATTTCCCAGACATTTGTTCACAGTGACAGAAAATGAGCAGTGATTGTAAAAATACCCAACCCTATATATTGTGATTGCCTGCTAGACAATGAAATTAGGTCATATACCTCTCTGAAATTTGAAAATCTTATTTTCTACCAACATGTAAGTACACATCAAATATGACTAATAATAAAACATGAGCCAGAATTAAATTCCCAACTTATCACATTTACCATACCTTTCCCTCAGTGTCCATTTCTTTAATTTAGTATTTCATATGCTTTGGCCATGGACCTCTTTAAGAACTGCCCCTAAGACTTTTAGTCATGTCTCTTTCTAAATCTTAGCTCTCCTTTCTCCAAAACCCATGTTGCCTTCTACTTTCTCTCTAACAATACATCAAGTTAACAGTATATCAAACATCTCCAACACAATACCCGGCAATCAGTAGTCATTCAAAATACATAAATTTTATCCATTTCTACTGACTCTTGCTGATTTTAAGAAGTATTTATCTATTGGATAATTTTTATAACTGATACTGATCTACCTCTTGACTGTAACTTCCCCAAGCCAATTTAAAATCTTTTGCTTGTCAACGGGCCAGCATGACCCTCTCCATCTCATGCTTCATAATTTCCATTCATCACACAATAACATATACTTTACATTAGTAAATGAAAGTAGTGAGAAAGTCTCGACAATTATAACAATGAAGGTTATTTTTGGCTTTCTTAATCACCAGTCCAAATATAAAGGCTCAGTAAAGTTGGAATATTCAGTTGCTCAAAATATTTACAATTACCAAACATTTTCCTTCTTTTTTCTTTACTATACTGTACTAACTATAAGTGCTTTTTCTTCTGAAGACATATTATTTTTGCAAGATTCCTACAATAGTTTCAGGAGATAAGCACAGTAAATGGTATTACCTATCTGTTGTATCTCTTTTTCTTAATTATGAGAAAGCTTCCAGAAGATTTCCTACATTCCTCTGACATCTTACTGGCCAGAATTAAATTACAGTCCACATTAAATCAGTTTGTATCAAGAGAAACAAAACCCTCTGATTTGCTTAAAATAACCAGAATTCATGTCTTCGGGATTGAAAGTCAACTGTTCCTTGGATAAGTGTGGATACTTGAAGAGAATTGGATGCTGTTAATAAGGAGAAAAGGGATGGACACTGAGCTGGCTAGAAGCAATGCCTCACTCTCATTTCCAATAGTCATAATAAATCTCAAAAAAATGCACATGGCTGTATAAAAATCTTTCTGCTTGAGAATTATAAAAAGTAATAATCTGTACCTTTACATGAAGCTTAAGATATCACACACTTTATTTTTAGTTATAACCTCATATGTGCATGCTGTCTCTAAATGTGGATATTCACACTCTGAGGAAAAGACTGTCTTCTTTTCCTTAGTAATTCTTTTTCAACCTAAAATAATATTCCATACAAGAAAATGACATGATAAATTCACTAACTGATTGAGTTTTAAAAGTGGTATATTACATTTATTTAATATTTTAAAATTATTTTTTCCATATGTCTCTGAAATTTCAGAAGGAGCTTAGACTTTCTGCATAAACAAAGGTGAACTGAGCTGCAGAGAACAAATGGATATCTAAGAAGAAACTATCTAAAAATCATACTTACTCTAAAAACAGCAAGGGTTTATTGCCTGGGAAATTTTATTTTTTATTTTTTGTATTGTTTTTAATTCTAAAGAGGTGGGGTACAATTCAGTTAGGCATACAAACACTGATTATGCAGGTAACCTTGTTGAGGTATGCCCCTCCCTCCCCTAGCAATTTCCCTCAACTGCCAATCCCTTCCCCCATCCCCTGACAATTTCCTACTACTACCAATCCCTTTCTTATATTATTATAATTGTTCAAGGTCTGCTTATGTGTGAGAAATATGGTACTCTGTTCTTGGTTTCTGTGACAGATCATTGAGTATGATCAACTCTAAATCCATCCAAGTTGCTGCAATGTCTATATGTTTGTCCTTTATGGCTGCATAATATTCCATTGTGTATATGTAGCACATTTTTTAATCCAGTCCAGCATCAATGAGAAGCATGGTTGGTTCCATGGTTTTTGCTATAGTTAATAGAGCTGCAACAAGCATACATGTGCAAGTGTCTTTTTTGTAGAATGATTTGAGTTCCTCCGAGTATATTCCCAATAGGGGAATTGCTGGGTCATATGAAAGGTCAATTTCTAATTCTTTCAGAAATTGCCATACTGTCTTCCAAAGAAGTTGCATTAGTTTGCATTCCCACCAGCAGTGTAGAAGCATTCCTTTTTCTCCACATCCTTGCCAGCATCTGTTGTTGTTTGTTTTATTAATGGTGGTCATTCTTAATGGGGTTAGGTGGTATCTCAATGCGGTTTTGATTTGCATTTCTCTGATGATGACTAAGGCTGAGCACTTTTTCATGTGTCTGTTGGCTGCCCATTCTTCTTGTGAGAAGTGTCTATTTATGTCTTTTGCTCACTTTTTAATGGGACTGCTTGTTTTTTTTCTTTCGGCACGTTTGATTTCCTTGTAGATCCTAGATGTTAGTCCTTTGCCAGATATACAGTTGGCAAATATTTTTTCCTATTCTGTTGGCTGTCTCCCTGCTCTCTCAATGGTTTCTTTTGCTTTGCAGAAGCTCATTAGTTTGATGAGGTCTCACTTGTCTGTCTTATTTCTTTTTCTTTTTTTTTTTTTGAGTTGGAGTCTGACTCTGTCACCCAGACTGGAGTGCAGTGGCTGCTCCCGGCCACTGCAGCCTCGACCTGCTGGGCTTTGGCAATCCTTCCGCCTCAGCCTTCCAAGTAGCTGGAGCTACAGGTGCGCGCTACCACGCCCGCCTGATTTTTTATTTATTGTAGAGATGAGATCTAGCCAAGTTGCCCAAGAGGGTCTCGAACCCACGGGCTCAGGCAATCCACTCACCTCAGCCTCCCAAAGCACAGGATTACAGGCTGAGCCACCGAACTCGGCTGTCTGTCTTATTTCTTAAGGAATGGGCATTTAGGGTTCTGATCAGGAATTGGTTGCTAGTTTCAACTTCCATAAGGGTGTCTCCTGTGTTTTCTAAGATTCTTATAGTTTGAGGTTTTACGTTTAGGTCTTTGATCCATTCAGAGTTAATTTTTGTGTATGGTGAGAGGTAGGGGTCCTGTTTCAATCTTCTCATGTGATCAGTCAGTTTTCCCAGCACCACTTACTGAATAGGTTCTCCTCTCCCCAGTGGTTGTTGTTGGAAGCTTTGTCAAAGATGAGTTGATTGAGAAATTGAAGCTTTGCTTCCAGAATATCTATCCTGTTCCATTGGTCTTTATGCCTGTTCTTGTACCAATACCAGGCTGTTTTGATTACTGTAGCCTTATAGTAAAGTTTGAAATCTGAAAGTGTGATACCTCCTGCTTTGTTTCTTTTGCTAAGGATTGTTTTGGCTATTCATGGTCATTTGTTTGCATATTAATTTCTGTGTTGTCATTTCCAGGTCCCAGAAGAATGATGTTGGTAACTTAATGGGTATTGTGTTGATTCTGTAGATTGCCTTTGGTTGAATGGACATCTTAATATTGTTGATTCTTCCTATCCATGATCATGGAATATGTTTCCATTTTTTGTGTGTCTTCTTGGATTTCTATGAGCAGTGTTAATTCTAAAGATGTGCGGTACAATTCAGAGTTAGGTATACAAACGTTGATCATGCAGGTACCCTTGTTGATGCGTTGTGCTACTCCCTTCCCTAGCAGTTTCCCTCAACTACCAATCCCTTCCCCCTCCCCTGACAGTTTCACCCTACTGCCAATCTCTTTCTTATAGTATTATAATTGTTCAAGTTCCGCTTATGAGTGAAAACATATGGTACTCTGTTCTTAGTTTCTGTGATGGAGCACTGAGTATGCAGTGACCTAGTTCGCATTGCAAGATCTAGTTCTCATTGTAAAGATCACTAATCTGGTTAGGAAGATGGCCTGGTATTTCATTTTCTTTGTGACTATTGTGAATG
>CAUYQG010241618.1:0-10414 GCA_963574415.1 Tarsius wallacei | reverse complement strand
GGGAGTTTCCTATAAGAGACTTGTTAGACATTTGCAATTCACAAATTCCTTGACCAAAGGTGGGTGGTCATTTGGGCTGTCCTGATCTTGTATCTGAAGGAGATTTGCCTAGGGGGGATGGGATAGGCTGCTGTTTGTCTTGCAGTAGAATGTCTGAATGCTTGCTAATGGTTGCACTGAGTCAAGAAGACTAAGAATAAGCTAAGTACTTTATAGGTACCTTTCAGGAGGAATTAGAATTGTTTGATTGGCTAGTGAGTAGCAAGTGAGTATAGTTAGAGGATGCTTGGTGTGACAGCTTTATTAAATCAACATTCAGAGAAGGTAGGTTTCCCAAAGGAAAATAAAATGTTTATACAGAAGAAGATAAAGGGATTGAAGGCCTTAAAAAACAGACATCCACAACAATGACCCAGTTCCAACAAAGACAAGGTATTGAGAGAAGAGATTGTCAGCAGCTGGTTAGGCAGAGAGGGAGGGTCTTAGGAAGACTTAACACCTGTGGGAACACCCCCTGTCCTACCCCTATTATTTAATTGTGTACTGGAAGTGTGACTAGTGTGGTAAAGATCGTCCTTTCAATCCAGGATGTTTTGCTAGAAGGGACTTTTTGCTGCTTAGACGCAGATACAGTGGTTTAACTAGATATCCTATCTTGACCTTAGCCTATTATAATATCATTAACATAGCATTTGCATTGTGGTTTTATTCACCTGAGTGGACTTTTCTGTGGTACTTATGGTAATATTCAAGATGGAATAACTTTGGTCAAGGACCCACATGCACAGTAAGGAAGTAAGGTGCGGATGAGATGTAAATGAAAGAAACGCCCCCAGAAAAAATCAGATAAAAACCACAAACAAAACCCTCCTAACAACGAATAACCCACTCTGGGCCCCCTCTTGTTTTCTAGAGAGATATGTTGCTTAATAAACTCCTTCTTTCACTCATCCTTTTGATGTCCACGTTTCTTACTCTTCTTGGTCATGGGACAAGAACCCGAGTTGCTGGTTCAAGCTGACAGTGGAGCTCAAAACTCCTGCAACATTTTGTTGCCATGACTCAGATCGACAGATTCAGAAGGGTGAATGAAAGTGAACCTGTCTCTTTACTTTCATTTCTGAGGTTTCTTGTCCTCAAAACAGTTTTTTCTCTCTCAAACCCAACACAGGCCTCTGTCAGCCACTTAAAAGTGCGTAGTGTGGCTGCCGTTCTACAAGTCACAGAGGACAGGGTTGCCGGAAAGAACTTAGTCAATCCCCCATCACCCTTGGGTGTTGGGAATGTTGGCTCTGTTCCGATCCAGGTTCCTTTCATGAATGTCTAGCCACTGCATGGAGCTGGATTAAGTTTGGGAGTAATTGAAGATTTCTGACTGAGGCTACACCTTGGTGTTACCTGAAGGCTCTCAGATCATTTCCAATTTCTGACCACCTGTTAGGGTATTGGCAGAAGACTTCCAATCTTTCTTATTGCATGTTCTTCCTTCAACATTGTCACGGCTCCTATACCTTCTTTGCATTCTATGTTGAAAAGTTTTATGCAATGTGATTAAATGCTGATATTTGATAGGATGTGTTTTAGATATAAGGAATGTGACAGGCGACAATGTTGTTTTTGACTTTTTCTGAGAACAGAGGGAAGTGAAAAAATAGAAAGCTGTACCCTAAGGTGCACTAGGGATCTCTCAGGAACTAGGATAGGAGAATACTAGTCCTCTAGCTTTCTTCCTTCATTACATCTGGGCTGCTTCTTTCATCATGTCAAGGATCAACATAGTTTTGCTAATGTGAAAGGGATGACTATGAAGACCATTAATTTTCTCCTCTTGGGTGCAATTTTGTGGGGTCAAATCACTCTACCCCCAGACACTCTTGACTGGAGGTATGGATAAAAGGCTACATCTTAGCCTTTCAGGCTTTATTCACCTGCCTAAAAGACTTTTTAGGATATAAGCTATTGAGGCAATATGGACTCTTCCCTCTAGGAATACTATCTATCCTATGTCCCAAAACTCAGGTAGTTCATTTTCTCACTTCATTAAGACCTAAGTTCCAATTAGACTGTCCTATCTTGTAATTCTAAAAATCATACATGGAACAGGGATACTTCCATAACAATGTCTCGCTGAATAACGACTACAATATGTCAAAGGCCATTGGAAGGAAATTCAGTAGATCCATACACCTTTCTCAGACACCTTTTATGCCCTCAATTCGAATGATTACACAGAAAAGGAGGGTTCTTCGTACAAATTAATCCTTCCCATTTTTGTAAATGCTGGCAACTAACACATGGTGTACTGACACTTTTCCAGAAATGAAGGGGGGATACCAATGCAAAGACTGCTGTGCAGAGTTGTTACTCATACAGTTAGTCCAATTCACCGACCCCTAAGTTGTGCATGCATGAACAAATGTGTATGTCTTCCTCCAGCACCCACACAACTCCCTCTGTGTGCTCTAGCTAAAATTCAAGAACTCCAATGCATTTTTCAGATTTCCATGTGGGAAGACCCCACAAGCCAACGATCTAGGAGGTTCAGAGGCAGTCCCAATCAAGGGTAGGGGATTAGTGTTTGCATAGGTAATCATGACTAAATCCTATCAGCAGAGTCCTCCCCACACACATCAATGGGGGTCGTGCTGGCATCCATGGGGACATCATGAGTATCTGAGGACAGAGAGTGTGAGGGGACATCCCTCTTCCTTCGATCCCACTCATGTGTGTCTGTCAGAGAAAGAGGAAAAGTAAAGGACACTTTATTTTGCCTCTCATTTCAGATGGGCAGCAGGTCATCTGCATCAACAGTTTGCACTCCTCTAGAGTGCATCCTGTCACACTGGGACTCCTTTGATCCCCAAAGGACTTAAATTCTTTTGCACCCAGGCATGGCCAAATTACAAATTATAGGACAGGGAACCATGGCCACCAGAGGGAATTATCAATTATAATACAATCTTACAATTAGGCTCTTTTGTAAAAGGGAGGGCAAATGGTCTGAGGTTCCATATCTATAAACTTCCTTTGCTTTAAGAGAAAATCCAAAACTTTGTCAACATTATAAAATAGACTCAGCTCTTTTAGCAGTCCTTTCTAAAGATGTCCCAAAGAAACAGGGAATGCCAGCTCCAGAGGTGCCACTGGAGAAGACTGCACCTGTACCCCCTGAAACCATCTCACCTAACCCTTCCTACCCCCTTACCCAGGACCTTCCTACACTTCAAAACTACCACCTCCTAAAACTTTGTATCCAAAACAAGTCCCTGCCTTATGCATACCCTTGCAGGAGATGCCTAGTTAAATTTGCCCTACTAGAATGCAGGTTCCTTTCTCTCTACGGGATCTGAAACAAATCAAGAATGATCTTGGTAAATTTTCAGATGATCCAGATAGATACATAGATGCTTTTTAGAACTTAACTCAAGTTTTTGAACTTTCCTGGAAAGATATTATGCTACTCTTGGGTCAAACTTTAACAATTACTGATAAACAATCTGCTCTACAAGCAGCAGAGAAATTTGGGGATGAATTGTGTATCTCCTATGCTAACAAAGAAGGGAAAGAACCTTATCCTACTGGGAAATTAGCAGTCCCATTAGAGGACCCTAGATGGGATCCTGATGGTGACCTAGGGGAATGGAGAAGGAAACACTTTCAGATGTGCATACTAGAAGATTTAAGAAGAATTAGAATTAAGCCTCCAAATTATTCTAAGCTATCCATGATAGATCAAAACCAGATGAGAAGCCCTCTGCATTTCTAGAGAGGTTAAGGGAAGCTTTAAGTAAGCATACCTCACTGACTCCTGAGTCAGTTGAAGGACAACTTATCTTAAAGGACAAACTTATCACTCAGTCTGCTCCTGACATTAGAAGGAAGCTGCAAAAACAGGCCATAGGATCAGATAGCACCTTGGAGAACCTCCTGAAAGTGGCCACTTCAGTCTTTTACAATAGGGATCAGAACAAAGGTCAGAAAAAGGAGAAGAAACACAGAAGGAAAGTAGAACATTTAATGGCTGCTTTTCAACCTTACAAACCCCAGAATCCTCGGAGGGCTCCTGTAACTTGCTATGAATGCGGTGAGCCAGGGCATTTTAAATACAACTGCCCTACCAATAGGGAGAAGCTGCCACCACACTCTTGTCCAGTATGCACAGACCACTGGAAGTTGGACTATCCGTGGAGGCACAAGTCAATGAGTCCAAAGCCTGCTTTACAAATGGTCCCCCAAGATGGGGCCCGAGGCTTACCTTCCTGGCTCCAGGGGCTCAAACCGCCATTACTGCCCAGATGCCTCGGGTCATTTTGGAAGTTGAAGGGAAGAAAATAAATTTCCTCCTGGATACTGGCACAGTAATTTCTGTTCTCCTCTCCAATCCAGGCCCACTTTCCTCCCTTAGCACAACTGTAAAGGGCCTCTCAGGACAGCCTTTAACTCCATACTTTTCTCAACTTCTTAGCTGTAGTTGGGAAGATCTCTTATTTACTCATGCCTTTCTAATTGTGCCAGAGAGTCTGAGCTTTCTACTAGGTAGAGATATTTTAGCCCACATGGGGGCCATTGTTCTTATGGCACCCGGACAACTCCTCCTGCCTACCCCTTTTGGAAACTGATATCAATCCAGAGGTATGGTCAACTCATAAAAAAATAGGTCGGGCTATTACAGCTACACCTGTTCATACCCACCTTAAAGACTCCACCTTCTTTCCCAACCAAAAAAAATATCCCCTGAAATCTGAGGCTAAAAAAGGATTAGAAATCATCATTAACAATCTGAAAATGCAGGGCCTCCTTAAACCTTGCAATAGTCCTTGTAATACCCCAATATTGGGAATACAAAAACCCAATGGGGAATGGAGATTAGTCTAGGACCTTCACCTTGTTAATAAGGCTGTGGTTCAAATTCACCCAATGGTTCCCAATTGCTTTCCTTTATTAGCCCAAATACCAGAGGAAACTAAATGGTTTACAGACCCTAGACCTAAAAGATGCTTTCTTTTGTATTCCATTACACCCTCACTCTCAATACTTATTTGTATTTGAGAATCCTTCCAATCAGACCTCTCAATTGACCCATACAGATTTGGCCCAGGGATTCCAGGACAGCCCTCACCTATTTGGACAGACATTATCTCGAGATCACTCTCAGTTCTCATACCCTCAAGTCAAAGTTCTGCAATATGTAGATGATATCCTTTTATGTGCTCCAATGGGGAAAATTTCTCAGGAAGGTACTAGAGCCCTTCTCAATTTCTTAGATGAGAGAGGACATAAAATTTCAAAACCCAAGGCTCAGCTCTGTCAAACCTCAGTAAAATACCCAGGCCTAATCCTATCAGAGGGAAATAGGACACTAGATGAGGAAAGAATCAAACCAATTGCCTCCTTTACTCTTCCAAAATCTCTTAAACAGTTAAGATGATTCTTAGGTGTTACTGGTTATGGATCCCTGGATACAGGGAAATAGCCCACCCCTTATATCAATTAATAAGTGAAACCCAAGAAGCTGGAACTCACATTTCTAGCTGGGAACCGGAAACCAGAAAAGCCTTTAACCAGTTAAAACAGGCCTTGCTTAGGGCACCAGTCCTCAGTCTTCCCCCCGGGAAGGACATCTAACCTGTATTTATCTGAAAGAAAAAGAATGGCTCTGGGAGTTCTAACCTAGATCCAGGGTCCAACTTAGCAACCTGTAGGCTACCTGAGCAAAGAACTTGATTTAGTGGCAAAATGATGGCCAGCCTGCCTTTGGGCAGTTGCAGCAGTAGCTTTATTAATACCAGAAGCTACTAAGTTAACAACAGGCCTAAATGCTAAAAAAATCAATGCTAGATAACGCCGGTGTTTTTATGTCAGACTTGCTAAAGTTTTTAAAATTTAAATGCTAATTACTATCTGAGTACACTTTACTAAGCCTAGTACTTCTCCTGCGGGACAGATGAAATACTAGGTGCTCTCTCTCTCTCTGCGGCATTATTGCATAGGACCTGATCACACCTCAAAACTGTAAGTTGTAATTTAGTAATTTATAAAAAAGTCTTAATGAATTTTCCTGTTCATAATTGAAACCAAATAGGGACAGATCATTTCACATCCACGTAGTCTGTTCACTCTAAAGAGTTTTATATCAAACCATTACAAACAGAGAAATAATCAAAAATTTCATACCCAATTAAAAGAGAACCTTTAAGGTTTTGTTTTTGTTTTTGTTTCCCCTCAGCTGAGGCTTTAAAAAGAAAGAAACAACATGATGCCAACATGGAGGGCTGCAGAACCAGAGGGCCAAAAAAGGCATTTCAATTGGCATTCGCTTTAGCAACAAAACTCCAATAGCCCATCAGAAACCTGGTAAGAATAAACCTGCTAAGGGGATGGTGTCTGTTGCCATGGGTACAGTCTGCAGGGACACTAAAAGCCTAGTTGCCCCAAAGAGGTCTAAATCTCCAGGACCTCATCCATCGCACAGGGCAGAAAACCATTGAAAAGTGGGTATGCTCTCTTCTGGAAAGAAGGGAACACCCAGCTCAGAAATGATGACCACTGGAGAGGCCTAGGAATCAGATAAAGTGGTTGGCGTAGCTTACCATCACCCCTACAGCCCCAATGAATATCAGGGCATTGGAACCCAAATTACTTTCTTAATTAGCACAGGTGCCAGCTGTTTGGTCCTGGTCATCCATGTTGGAATACAAATAGACTTAATTAAAGTTACTGAAGACAATTCAAAATATAAATGTAGGTTATATGAAAAGATGGAAGGAAAACCAGAAAAGGAAAAAATGTAAAGACAGTTGGTATAAAAGCATGCTTTTGGTAAGGAAGGATATAAAGAACAGAGAATAATTATGTGTAGGAACGCCTGCAATGAAATGTTTGGTTATTTAAAGGAAGAAAAGTATAGGACAAAAATATGTGAGTTCATGCATGTCAAAAAAGGGTATGTGTATGCTGTAAAATAATATATGAAACCCAGGAGACAGTACTGGTGAGGGCTTTTCCCTCTCTCTCCTTCTTTAGGCCCAAATTGAGAGACCCTACACTGTTCTCTCCACTCCGTCAGCAACGAAAATTGCCGGAGTTAACTCTTAGATTCATCACATGAGAATAAAGTCTTAGAGTTCTGAGAACACCACTTCCTCTACCAGTCCAGAGGGATCTACAGACTATTGCTGCGAAGAAGTTGGGGACCTCAAATTAAAAATCATAAAAAGAGAAGTGACATTCTTCCCTTAACATGGGAAAGTTTTAAACATATATAAATACTCTTATAATTCTGCCAATAATTACTGCCATTATATTCGTTTTAGCATGCATTGTAGGGCATTTTTGTAGAAAAACTCCAGACTGCAACACCCCATGGCCCTTCCTCATTCCCTAACCCAATAAACACTACCTTCCATGAATTCTTACATATTCTCCTCTCTAACAATCCTCTTACCTCCATCAACAAACTGCTCTCAATAATTGCTGACCTTTGGCTACAGGGATATCGATGCAATTTCTCTCCTGACCTTATCTGTTGGTACTCCTTTCTAGCCTGTATTTTGCTTTGGGAAGTATTGCCTCTACCTGGAGTATTACATTATAAAGTTTAACAACTCTCAACATTAGTACCTTACTTTCACAGCAATAGGCTCTATATACATCTCATTTTCATTTACTTTGTCATTTAACAGCTGAATTCCTATCATCAATCTCACACACCAATTTCTAAAAACACAAACATATTCAATTGCTGGATTTGCATATCAACCCAAACACAATGCTACACAGTTATCCCACTAAACTTAACTGTCTGGACCTGAACTAACATGAATATACATTTCAAATTTCTAGCAGAATCTTTGATAGAACCCATTACTATCTTTGGAAAACTAAAATAACTGGCCTGGAAATGTTCTCCATGACTCACCAAGCATGGTACACGCCTTTATTTCCAAACATACCTCTCAGAATGGCAACATATTAAAACCTATCTCCTAAGACTTTTGTCTTTCTACCCCAAGAGTGTTTTTCTTAGGTGACACATCTACCTATCTCTGCCTGCCTGCTAAATGGTCAGGCATCTGCACCCAAATATACCAAACACAGATATCACCCTCTGCCTAATAATCAAACCCTCCAATTTCCTTTATTAGCTCCAGCCTCTTCATCTCTAACCAGATCCAAAAGAGCAATTCAACTCATACCCTTGTTAGCAGGAATAGACATTTTAATCGCCATAGGCACAAGGGTGGCAGGCATTGCTACATCCAATACATATTACCAACAAATATCCACTGTCATCTCTAACACCATAGAGGATATATACACATCCATAACCAGTCTCCAAAGACAAATAAATTCATTGGCGGGAGTAGTACTTCAAAACAGGAGAGCACTTGAACGATTAACTGCCAAGGAAGGGGAACATGCCTATATCTTCAAGAAGAATGTTGCTTTTTTGTTAATGAATCAGGCATAGTTCAGGATGCAACTCGCAGACTCTAAGAGTGAGCAACGGAACTCACATCACAAGCCACTAATTCATGGTGGTCCAAATTAACACTCGTCCCTTCATACCCTGTCTATTACCTTTTGGGAGGCTCTTAATAATAACCTTTCTAGTATTCCTTTTTGGACCCTGTAGTTAAACCTTCTTGTAAAATTTGTTTCTTCTCATCTAGAATCCATCAAACTTCAAATGGTGGTGCAGACGGAACCTCACATGACCAATCCTTTCTTCTGAGGCCCATTAGACTGCCTTCTGGAGGATCCCTGACTGCCACATATACAATGCCCCCTCACAGCTTGAACCCTCGGGCTCAGGCAATCCATTCACCTCAGCCTCCCAAGGTGCGGGATTACAGGCTGAGCCACCGAGCCCGGCTACTTGCTAACTTTTAAAGCATATTTTTATTTTAAAGAAGTCAGAGCAGTCATTGCCCCTTTCCTCCAACGGTAGTTAGGGATGCCATTCCAGAGGGGGGAATGAGAGAGGAGATAGTTAGCAGCTGGTTAGGCAGACAGAGAGGGAGGGTCTTGAGAAGAATTAACACCTGCGGGAACGCCTCCATACCACCCTTATTATATAAGTGTGGGCTGGAAGTGTGACTAGTGTGGTTAAGAATATCCTTTCAATCCAGAATGTTTTGCTAGAAGGGACTTTTTGCTGCATAGATGCAGGCGCAGTAGCTTAACTAGATGTCCTATCTTGACCTTAGGGTATTATAATATCATTAACCTAGCATTTGCATTGTGGTTTTATTCCTCTGAGTGGGCTTTTCTGTGGTACTTATGGGAAATATTCAAGATGGAGTAACTTTGGTCAAGGACCTGCATGAACAATAAGGACTGGGTCTCAGGAAGTAAGGGGTGGATGAGATGCAAATGAAAGAAACACCTCCAGAAAAGATCAGATAAAAACCACAACAAAACCCTCCTAACAATGAATAACACACTCCAGGCCCCCTCTCGTTTTTTCTAGAGAGCTTTGTTGCCTAATAAATTCCTTCTTTCACTCCTCCTTTTGGTATCTGTGTTCCTTAATCTTCTTGGTTGTGGGGCAAGAGCTCAAGGTTGCTGGTTTAAGCTCACAATGGAGCTCAAAACTCCTGCAACAGTATGAGTCCAGTCATTAGCTTTTGCACACAAAAAATGAGCATATCTAACTATGCCCTTCTTGTGTAATAGGTCAAGCAGATCTTAAAAAATGCCCTGATGACAGTGACCTGGTGTAATCACTCCAGTTCCAAACACATATTTGTGTGATTCTGTGCTTTTAAATAAAGGCAATGTATCCATTAAGTGATGGTCAACACCCAAGGAAAAACAGGTCTCAGTGACACTGGGTGTAATAAATACCTTGAATACTCTTGCTACACTTTCACCTCCTTTGATTCATCTTCTTGAGTCTTAATTGGTTTGACTCTCTCTCTCATATTTTCTTTTACCTTAGAATTTAAAAATCCATTTTGGACTTGAGTTTACTTAGTGTTGACTTGTGAACACTTACAGGTTTACTCTTTACTTCCAATTTTTCCAAATCAACTCCTCCTTCAGCGACAAGAATGAGGAAGCAGAATGAGCATGGGCTTTATTGGCAGGCATACCTGGATTTGAACTCTGTGTTTACCTAACAACAAAAACAATATTAACCAATATCAATAACTCACCCATACTGGGACTTGCTAACTTTTTTTTTTTTTGAGTTGGAGTCTCACTCTGTCGCCCAGACTGGAGTGCAGTGGCCACTCCCGGCAACCTCCACCTGCTGGGCTCTAGCGATCCTTCCGCCTCAGCCTTCCGAGTAGCTGGAACTATAGGCGTGCGCTACCACGCCCAGCTAACTTTTGATTTATTGTAGAGATGAGGTCTCGCCAAGTTGCCCAGGTGGGTCTCGAACCCTCGGGCTCAGGCAATCCACTCA